>JAOTRN010000020.1:435559-446295 GCA_028566695.1 Bagroides melapterus | reverse complement strand
TTCACATTTCACAGCCGGTTTCATAAGATGCTTCACCCAAATAGTTAAATTAAATATTTGGGGTGTTAAAATTAAATACTACTAAAATCTACTTACTTTAAAAGCTACTAAAAATAGGCTTTGAGAAATATATACTGTATATGTGCATGTACATGATTCAATATTAACATTTTTTATAGAAATATACTTTAAATGTACCAAACTGGCTAAACCATTTGTCTTAAAGACTATTAAATATTCTCATGTTCAAAAAATCCAAAAAAAAATGTGTTTAAAAAAGACCTATCTTAAAGTATTTTCTGTTTTGGACATGGTACGCCAATTAAACATGCTTAGTTGACAAAAAACTTTATTTGAAATGCCTTGCATCTCTTTTTTACTGACACCAGATCTATAATGACAGATTTGATATTTTTTCCTATTTTCTCTCTTTCTTCCTCCTTTCATCTTTAGGGAGCTGATGGAGAGCCTGGTCCCAGAGGACAGCAGGGTTTGTTTGGGCAAAAAGGAGATGAGGGTCCACGAGGTTTCCCTGGACCACCGGGACCTGTTGGCCTTCAGGTGGGAATGTACTCAACACATAATTTTTTTTTTGTATTTACACAATTTGTTGCACCTAACACTGTTCAAACTCCTTTTAATAAATAAAAACAAACTTAGGAATTTCTAATTTCTACATTTCTACACTTCTGTGTTCTTCATTCTTCTGCACACAGGGTTTGCCTGGAGTCCCTGGTGAGAAAGGAGAAACTGGAGATGTTGGTCACATGGTAAGAAGAAATGCTCTCAGTTTCTGATAATGTTGTAATATTGTATATATTTTTAATATAATCTTTGCATAATACTTGTGATAAATTGATTCAGGCTTATCATTCCCTTTCTCTCTCTGTCTCTCTCTCTCTCTTTCTCTCTCTCTCACACACACACAGGGTCCACCTGGTCCTCCAGGTCCCCGAGGCCCCTCTGGACCCCCAGGAGCCGATGGACCCCAGGGGCCCCCTGGAGGTATTGGAAACCCTGGAGCTGTGGGAGAGAAGGTTTGAAAATTGAATATCCGTTATAAACAGAAAAGTAGAACGTAAAATTAGCCTTAAAAATTATAGTGAAAATGTGTCTAAATGGAAGTTCGTTTAGAGTTTCGACTAGCAGTGTTATGTAGAATAACGTGACATTTACTGACACTTCTCCTCTTCTCTCTCTCTTTCTCTCTGTGTAGGGAGACCCAGGTGAACCTGGAGAGCCCGGTTTGCAAGGCGACATTGGTCCTCTGGTATGATAGTGATCTAATCCATGAAAAATTTACTCAAACTAAACATGCACTGCATTTGTAATCTATAATTATTTGGTAAAAGGGCATCACTATACTGCAGTCTGATGCCAATATCAGAACATAAAGCCATATTTGTTTCATAGACAACTCTGAAACTGTGCGTGTGTGTGTGTGTGTGTTTTTGTGTGTGTGTGTGTGAGACAGGGACCAAGAGGAGAGCGAGGAGAAAAAGGAGAAGCTGGTCCTGCTGGGTCTGCTGGTCCACCAGGACCTAAGGGCCCTCCTGGTGATGATGGACCTAAAGGAAGTCCAGTGAGTTCTGACCCCTCAGTATATAAGTGCAATTAATGTTTTTCATATTTAATCATTTTTCATTTAATTGATGACCACAAGAGAAATAAAAGATTAGAATAAAAAACAATAAATAATTATGTACATTTAAAGAATAAAGAATTAGCCACCTTTAGTGACCTTTAGTCATCACTTAATAATACTAAATACATTCAAATTGATATCTTGTGGATTCATAATTTGAAATAAAAGAAATTATTTTATTTTTTAGGGTCCAAGTGGTTTTCCTGGCGACCCTGGAGCTCCTGGAGAGCCTGGTCCACCTGTATGTTTTATTATTTTATTGACGTGTATATTTGTGTTATTACGTGTTAGTAATTTTCATTAAATAATCATTTAGCAAGTGATATGACAATAAGTATTTTTTCAGGGTTTGGATGGCCCTCCTGGTGACAAAGGTGATGATGGAGAGTCTGGTCAACCGGTGAGATAACCTGTCAATCATTCAATTCTTAGAGATTTCTAATTTTGGTTCACTTGTTTTATTTATTTAACAATTGTGATCATGTGTTTGTGTCAGGGATCTCCAGGGCCAACTGGTGAATCTGGACCAACTGGACCTCCAGGAAAGAGAGTAAGTAACTTCTGCCAACATCTATCAATCTGTTTTTTTTTCTGCCTGTCTGTCTATGTATCGGCATTCATACTTCATTCTCTGTTTCATTGCACTTCTCTGTTTAGGGTCCTCCAGGAGCGGCAGGGCCTGAGGGACGACAGGGAGAGAAAGGAGCTAAGGTAAAGGACAGCAATGCAACTCAAAACATTAAAAATTTAAACATTATATTTTCTTTACTTGATGACTGTTTTACCTAAACATTTTTGTCTTTATTTGTTTTTTTTCTCAGGGAGAGCCTGGTCTCGAGGGTCCACAGGGTAAGACAGGTCCTGTTGGACCCCAAGGTGCTCCCGGCAAGCCTGGTTCTGAAGGATTGCGAGGAATCCCTGGACCAGTAGTGAGTAACAACACACACAGATACACAGGCCTCAAGTTTGCACAATTGCCATGATGACACAGAAATGACACAGAACCAACAGTTTTCAACATTCTCACAGTTGCAGTCACATCATTGTTTGGCAGAATATATGCATAGCTGAGGCAGAAATAAAGTACTAATATATTTCATGAATATAATTTAGTTGTCTGTTTTTTTAGGGAGAACAAGGTCTGCCTGGATCTCCTGGACCTGATGGACCCCCAGGACCTATGGTACCCTCTCAGAACACCAGCCTATTACATTTAAATTACTGTAAAAAAAAAAAAAAAAGTCTGTGAATAACAATAACATCTCTCTCTCTCTCTCTCTCTCTCTCTCTCTCTCAGGGTCCTCCTGGACTGCCTGGTCTGAAAGGTGACACTGGAGTTAAAGGAGAAAAGGTAAGGGGATAAACACCATTCTTCCAAATGATATTCCCATGATTGGTAGTTGGATGACAGTTATTGACACTAATACTAGCTGTCTGATTGTTCCAAAATTTCCCATAGCTAATCAATGTATGTGAGATAAGTGAGGCCCTTGGTTTATTACTTGTATAATTTTTATCCTCAAATCATTATGTGAGCTCCTGTGCACTGTGGATGGAGGTGGGGCCAATCTGCAAGAGACCTATCTGATCCATCAGGGCAGAAATCTTCCTTCACTGAACTATTTTCCTCCAGTGATGAGGCTGTGCTGTAGTTTTAGATGACAACATTGTGATGTTTAAATTCAGTTCCACATGACAATTTTTTGAGAATAAGTATAATAATTAATAGGAAGTAGCTGTGCATGTTTTGATGTTTATTGGGTGAATTTTGTGCATTTCAGGGCCATCCAGGTCTGATTGGTTTGATTGGACCTCCTGGAGATCAGGGAGAGAAAGGAGACAGAGGTCTGCCTGGACCACAGGGATCATCAGGACCTAAAGGAGACAATGTATGATGCACAACATAAACTACATACACAAATATAGACACAGATAAACTTGTTCAGAAATACACACAGTCATAGCATTACACACATCCACAGTCTTCACTAAACTTTGCTTTACATTTCCTTTCACTGGAACTATGTACACTATACAGTATATGCTATTCTGATCATATATTATATTTAGAAATAACAAACACGAAGATAAATCATGAACATGCTTATTCCCACACACTCCTTATGATTTTAATGTTATTAATGTTATCTATTTTCTTGTTTGTTTGTTTTTTTTTGTTTTTTGTTTTTTGTTCTTTTTGTTGTTTAGAGTTTTAACTAACAAAGTTTTGTAGAATTTATTGAACATTTACTAATACTTACTGCTCTCTCTCTCTCTCTCTCTTTCTCTCTCTCTCTCTCTCTCTCTCTCTCTCTCTCTCTCTCTCTCTATTGTCTCTTTCATCTCTCTCGTTGCACAGGGTATTCCTGGCCCTGCTGGAACTTTGGGCCCAATTGGACCTCCAGGATTGCCTGTATGTTTTCTGTAAACCAGCATTCAGCATTATTCAGTTTAATCCTACTGTTTTTTTTCCACATGTATACGCATATAAACATTTGGTCTTATGTATGTTTTTATGCAGGGTCCCCCTGGTCCTAAAGGAGCTAAAGGATCATCAGTAAGTTTTCTCTTTCAACCATGAATCATAAAATATATAAAAAAAAGCTTCTGTTTCTGTTTCTAATTCTTCCTCTGTCTCTGTCTCTTCCTCTGTAGGGTCAAACAGGACCAAAGGGAGAACCAGGTGTGCCAGGGCTTCCAGGTCCTCCGGTCAGTACAAGTACCAATAATGTTACAATTTAATCTTTTCTAATTTCTAACCATTTCTAATGTTTTTTGGGGGGGAGAGCTTGTATGTATTTGCAGTTGTTAAAGTCTTGTTCACTAATACCATTGCCTCCCAATGCACACTTTAAGGGTCCACCAGGTGATGTCATCCACCCACTGCCCATCCATTCAAGCCCAAAGAGAGCACGGAGGAGCATTGATGCTAGCCAATTGGTGGATGATGCACCTGATGCCACCTACAAGGATTATGAGGATGGTATGGAAGAGATCTTTGGCTCGCTCAACTCCCTCAAGCAGGAGATTGAACAGATGAAGCACCCACTGGGCACCAAGGGCAACCCAGCACGCACCTGCAAAGACCTGCAACTCTGCCACCCTGACTTCCCTGACGGTGGGTGGGCACACACAAACAAACACACAAACACTTTTTAATATCCTATTTTATGTATTTTGAATTGTTGCAAACCCAAAATTGAATGCTTTGGAATATTATTGTATTATTATATATTTTTTTAAATAATCATCTTAGCATTATGAGGACCACTCATGATGGTCTAGAGAGTGGGGAGAAGGGTGTACAATGGGTGAAATAATTGTAGTTTTAAAAAAGATAATGGCTGTACTCTCCCTATTAAACAATTTTATTGTTGTATATAGCTATAATATTTGCTAACTCATAGAAAATGTAAACAACAATATACAAGTCACAAGAATTTACATGTAATGATTTTGTTTTGTTTTGTTTTTTTCCCTTTTTAAAGGCGAGTACTGGATTGATCCAAATCAGGGCTGCTCACGAGATTCTTTCAAGGTTTACTGCAACTTCACAGCTGGAGGAGAGAGCTGTATTTTCCCAGATAAAAAGAGTGAAGGGGTGAGTAACAACATGGATAACTAGATAACAATTAACACAAACAGCACACCTGGAAATAGCACTGCTGCACACCACCATTTTGCAGGTGGTCCAGAACATAAACACCATTATTACTAGTAATCTGATTCAATACAAACCATTTTGTGAAGCACTGATTAAACCACTCCTTCCCCAGTCAATGTGATAATATTCAGGAAACAATACAAATCCTATGCAGGCCATAAAACATTTTGGCTTACATATTCAAAGTTATGCAGTGTTCTGTGCAAAAATGTGCAAAGAGTTGAAATGTTCTCCTTAATATTTAATCCGGATTTTAAACATGCAGAAGACAAACATCATGATGAACACATTGGCACTCTGTTCTGACTGCTGACGATCATTACCCATTTGAAATATCATATGAATATTGATGCACTGAACAATGAGAGTATCACAAAAATATAGATATCTAGCCATAGGATCAAACATTTGTGTAATAAATAAATGACATAACCACATGGCATAGCTTATTATACTATTTAATAAGGCAAATTATTTTTTTTTATCAAATGAATCAATGTTTTCCAGCCTGTTCCTCTGTGCCCAAATGTTTTGTTCTTTTCTAGTTGCCAACACACCTGTACCAGATACCTGTACAGCATTCTTGACTTTTTGGTTCCAATGTTTTATTAGCTAGGAGAGAAGAAAAACTGGGGGACCAGAGGACTATTTGCCTCAGGATCTATGTTTTGATTTTAAATGACCTAACTAGTATGCTTGGTATTATGTTCTTTTACAAGCTGCAGTTCTAAAAGAACATTTATTAATTCCTTGAACTTCTGTGTGGCCTTTTTTTCTTTTTATTTTCTTGTTCTATTTATTTTTCTTCTGCTGCTTCTCCTATTCCTCCCTCTTTCTATATCTTGTCTTACTGTTACTCTTCTGGTTTATGCTTGTGTGCTTCCTCTTCTCTTTTTTTTTTTCTTCTTCTTCTTCTTTTTCATCTTCTTTTTCGTCTTCTTCTTCTTCTTTTTCGTCTTCTTTTTCGTCTTCTTCTTCTTTTCCGTGTTTATCTTGGTTGTGTTCCAGTTTTTTAAACTCCTATTATTTCTCTTGCTGTGATGTCTCAGACTAGGCTAACCTCCTGGGTGAAGGAGACTCCAGGCTCCTGGTACAGTGAATTCAAACGTGGTAAACTGGTAAGAACACCTTCGTGACCCTCCATCCACCTTCCTCCTCCTGAACCATTCTTATTATTTTACAGAGCAAAATGGCTCGATGGCCCAAAGACAACCCAGGCACTTGGTATAGTCGCTACAAACGGGGGTCCATGGTAAGTAGAAAGGCCCAAGATGGGATCCAAGAGAGAGGACTTTGGTTCTGAGGTTCCTTTTCCTAGGTCTTGTGATTCTTAAGGTCTGAGGTTACTTAGTTCATGAGTTCTGAGGTTCCCACACTTGTATGGTACTGAAGTTCTTATGTTCTGAGGAGCCAAAGTTCTGAAGGTCCTAAGTTCCTAGGTTCCAAGGTGCCATGGTTCTGAGGTTCCATCTCTTGGAAACCTGTGGTTCTGCATGGTTTTAGCTCTGCTAGATGGAGCTCATACGGTCATGTTTGAGCATGTTATTGCATGTTATTGCTTCTCTGTACATTGACAGCATCACTGTTCGCTCAGTCTTATGGCCAATCTGAGAGATGAGGGCAGAAGTGACGCTCAAAGCTGTTACTTAAATTAAAAATAAGAACACGCTCAGTGTCTTGGTGAAATAATGATCTCCCCTAAATTCATGTGTGGTTTCTCTGTTTATGAATTTGACTGAAGGGCTCTGTCTTCATTCTCAGTGTCTTTAACCTGGAGAAACACTTTCTTAGTACACTCATTTTCAGAGTGTTCAGGACCCATGTATGTTGATTAAATGGCTGGTCTCATCCTCACTGGCAAGTCTGTTGGAAAGAGACATAGTTTATTGGCTTTGAGGCTCATGGTCACTTCTTCTTGCATAGCTTCTGGGTTCAGCCACTGATGATATGTGGCTGCAAACTTCTTGATGGACAAGGTAATGTTTCCATGTAGTTTTAATCCACACATAGCAGAAAAATCCATGGACAATATACAGACACACAGACATTGACTGGATAGTGTAGTGATCCTATAGTCAGTTATATTTTACCACAAAAAAATTAATCTGGTTTACCTGTGCATAAATACTTGAGTCCAGTCTGTGTGTTTGTGTGTTAGTATAAGTTCATATCATGTTGCATGTGTGTGATCAGTTTATATGAGTGTATGATGAGGAAACACGTAAGTACAGTGTGTATGTATGCATGCATTGCATGTTTATGTATTGTGCTTTGCTGTCAGTCAAGGCCATATGTGTGTAAGACATAAAAGGAGGAAATGGCGTGTTCTAACTCAGATGGATTGGTATGCTGAAAACAAACATTTTTGTATTTCTTAAAATGCAAATGTTATATCCGCTTTAGCAGTTAACTACTACTAGCTACTTTACATTGTTTTACTGGTGTCAGGCCTAATTTGATTGCCGTATGCCGTTTCCACTGAAACCTCTAAATTGTTTGTTTCCTGACTCGTGTATTATAAATGTTTAATTAATATAGTACACACACAACACACACACACACTTGTGTAATATTTGTGTGTGTGTGTGTGTGTGTGTTGTGTATAGTAATAATGTTGTTTTGAACATTTATGAATTTAACCCTTTAAATTTAAAGCTTAAAGTTTAAGTTTAAATTGATGAACTTTTGGAATTTACAAACCTGGGGGAAATAGGCTCTTTACATAATATGAGGGTTAAGGTTGTCTTAGCCTCAATAATTTTTGTAATCCACATTGCTTCTGGAAGTCTTTCAAATATTTCCCAGTTAAGATAAGATATTATCCTAACAACCCTAGTTAAAAAGGAGTGATGTATAATACTCAAATGAACCTCTAGAGAGCATTATATCTTGAGCTGCTAGCTGGACTCTCTGTTTTATTCTGCACTTACAGCTCTCTTACATGGATGCTGAGGGCAATCCAATTGGTGTGGTCCAAATGACGTTCCTGCGCTTGCTAAGTGCCTCAGCACGGCAGAACCTCACATATAACTGCTACCAGTCTGTGGCCTGGCATGACCAGGAGCTAAACAATCACGACAAGGCGATTCGCTTCCTGGGCTCCAATGATGAAGAGATGTCCCATGACAACAATCCCTATATTAGTGCCATCATCGATGGATGTGCGGTGAGCAAAAATGCTGCACTTAATTCTCAAGTAGTTTTAGAAGAGCAGCTGCAGTATTTTATGTGTAGTCCCTTCTAAAAGTTGGAATACCAAGGTCAATTCTTCGGTTTTTGCTATATGCTGAATATATTTGGGTTCAAGGTCAGAAGATGAATATAAGATGAGCGATCATTTCCTGATATTTACATATAGATGATATAAACTTAGAACATGGTAATTTTTGTTTGAACCATTTTATCAAATATAGTACAACAGACATTTCTGTTGCCTGGGGTGTCCAGGTAGATTTGCTGTTCAAATAATGAATACATCTGATTTTCCGCTCTTGGTTGATCCCTGGGTTTTTCCTGTAGAGGCTGCAATTTTTTTGTCAAAAAGGATAAACCTACATAAAGCCCAGAGAGCTGTCTATGAGAGAAAAAGCTAATTATTTTGTAGAGAAAAGGGAAACTCAACCAAAACAATTGCACAGAAACTGGGCATAGCCAACGCAACAATTTGAATTGTCCTGAACACGAAAGAAACCTCTGCTGTCCTAACAACTACACATTACATAGGACAAGAAAAGAAAACAACACCTTGTGCGAAGAAAAACCAAAAAACAAATTAATCACCAAACTTTATAATATAATAGAGCAGCATTTATCCTCCTATAGAGGAGACTGAAGAGAGAAATCCACCAAAACAAACAACGCCTGAAAGAAGCTGTAGTATAAGCCTCAAAGAGCATCACAATGATAATGCAAATGTTTGGTGATGTCCCTGAATGTTAATTTGATGCAATTATTGCAGGAAAGAGATATTGTCGATTATTTGTTAAGTGTTATTTACTTGTCTGTTCCAATACTTTTATCATCCAAAATGATTGAGTAGTCTGACACCAAAGGCACCAGTAAGGTGCTAAACACTTCCGGATGTAAATTGCAGGAAATTAAAATTAATATTTTGATCTGTCATCACATTTTTTTTTATCTTTAATGCTTGCCACTCCAGTACTTTTAGAGGGGACTGTAATTCTTGTATTCTATTCTTGTCAAAAATCTCACCATATTTTTTTCTTGTCTCATTCCTTTATCGCTTTTTCTTGCCTCACCATTTCTGCAGTTGAAAAAGGGCTATGAAAAGACTATTCTAGAGATCAACACACCAAAAGTGGAGCAAATACCATTTGTTGACATCATGTTCAACGATTTTGGAGGAGCAACGCAGAAGTTTGGTTTTGAGGTTGGCCCAGCCTGCTTTATTGGCTAAGACTGTTCACTGATCACACCAGATAATAAAAAATAAACAAACACTTTCATTTTCTCAGAAACCAAAGAAAGGAATAGGACAACATATTTTCTAAAGATTTGTGTTTCCAAAATAAAACACCAACTTAACATAGAGGATAAGGATAAAAGAAATTTTAAAATGGAAAAAAAAAACACATTTTTTGACCTCAGTGTACCTGTCTCTGTCACATGCAAGTTTTGAAACTGGATTAGCTGAATGCTAGGTAGCTAACCCTGTGCTTTAATTGCCACATTCTGACCGCATCTTACCACCCATGCTGTAGGAGGTAACAACAGTATTCCTCCATCTTTGATGCACTTCCTGCAGGTGGAAACCTCACACACTCCACCTGGTTTTAGCTCTGTCTGGTTTCTTCTTGCATTTATTCAGTGTTTCACTTTCCCCCAGTACTTCAATGAACTTTATTTTGTGCATATTTGTTTTCCCATTCCCTGGAATGGTGCTTATATATAAATATATATAAATATTTTTTGTATGTTTGTAAGTACTTTCTGTATATTTCTCTGTTTCTTTTTTTTCTTATTTCTTTTTTTGTGTGCTTCAAAACATGCATGTGAACCATTGAGCGAGAAGGACCGTGGAGATGCTGGTGGATTACAGCAACTAAAAAATTTGCATTTCAACAATTACATCTCGGTTCGAGAAAATTGGATAGCAAATAAAAATTAAATAGAATGGCAGAAACAGAAGAAATCATTATGTCCTGTTGCAGGTGTCCCATTTCACATGACTGAATGAAAATAATTATTAGAACAAGCAATAATAGCAAGTTCAAGTCAACTGATTTCGGTCTTGTGGATTGCTACTATCACAGGGCATCTGAATGATTCCATCCTTTATCCTTTTTCTATCAAAACCTTGTGCTTAAGATCTATCTGAAAGCACACATAATGAAAGACCGTTTCATTGAGGAGACACTATATCAGTAAACTAGGTGCTATATTTCCTTCTGCCAGTGGTGCTATATA
>JAOTRN010000020.1:371677-381718 GCA_028566695.1 Bagroides melapterus | reverse complement strand
TCATAAACTTGTATAACAAAATTTGTACTACAGATAATATGGTGCCTAAGACTTTTGCACAGTACTGTATATATATATCATAATATAAATCTGTAATATTTACCATACTAATCACTGTTTTGAGAAAGTAATAAATAATTTAATTATAACTAATCTTAACCAGATTCTTGCTATTTTCTACTGGCTAGCTTATTGATAAGCTGACTTGTTATTGTCTGCTCTTGGCGTTGTACTGCAATTTTAGTCCAAAATGCATGATTGTTCACTTTTATGAGCTTTATGTGCTCCCAAAGCAACCAATGATAGAGTTATGTATATACATCTCTTTTTTCCCCTGACTTTGCATGCCATATGTCATGAGGTGGTAAATGATGTTATTACAACCACTTGCATCGTTAGCAACAAGTTAGCATGTAAACAATATTGAGTAGTTTAGCAAAAGCTAACCACCTAATGGTTGTGATGTATCTCAGTATGTTGATGATTATCTTTTTCAAACTGTGATTAGTATGGCCAAAGTTATAAATTTACACAAGATGTTTGTCTGTATACTAACTGATGTCCGAATACTAACTACCCCCAACTTTAAATTTCAACTCTTTAACTCGGAGTAGTCTTCTCAGCTACCGGTTACTTCACTGTACATATCCAGCAAAATTGGTTTATGAAATTTCACTTTAAATACATTTGTTAGGTGAAAACAAAATCTCTTAGTGGAATCCTAAATGGAAAAAATCCTAAATGGAAAAAATCAGCATAAAAGAAACTCTTAACTTGCATGCATATGACATTTTAACCTTTCACAATTAAGGAGGGCTGAGGACTTTTTAACAGCATTCTTTTATTCAGCAGAGACACAGAGGGGCAGTGTGTATGTGTGTATGTGTGTTCAGCAGGTCTATAGGAAAAGCTCTGTTCTCTTCAACTTAATATTCAAGGCTTATAGTAGTTCATTTAAAATATATATATATATATATATATATGACCAGCATGTGGATTATATGTTTTTTTTGACTTGGATAGTGGGGGTACTGGTAAAACAATATAACAATTAAGGACTTAATTAATAGAACAATTATTTTATTATTTTAAAATTAGTATTTGTTATTATTTATTATATTGTGGATTTAATGCATGTTAAGATACATTTTCTCTTTGTCTATCTCTCTAGCCTGTGCTGTGATGGGTGTTTGGAATTGTGTGACTGTGCACCCCTTAAATATCGCTGCAGGAGTCTGGATGGTGTGAGTATACACACACACACACACACACACACACACACACACACACACACACACACACACACACACACACACTATTCTGTTTGTATGTGGCATTTAGCAGGTTACTCTCTCTTTTAGGGGACTGCATTCATTGTATGTTTATGGACACACTGTTTGTGTATTTGCAGGTTGACAGCATGTGTGTTGTTCATCTGTGAAGTCCCATTCTGCTGTCAGTTTGTGGAGTTTGCGAATGCTGTAGCAAACCGAGCAGACAGGATGCGACCCTGGCAGAAAGCAGTGCTTTACTGTGGGTCAGTGTGGGTTAATATGCTAGTGTGTAAGAGAGATGAACAGATGAAATGGGGATGGAACGAATAGAGAGTTTATTATGGTAATGATGTAAGGTCTTTTGGTGGGTTGCGTATTGCATTTGTGGTTGACACTGTCCCAAATAAAACTGAACCTCTGATCTATAGGTCACTGTTTAGGAATGCTATTCTACAGCTATTAAGAGTGACTAAAACTGTGTTAGTGATCAACTAAAAGTGTCTTTCACCCTGGACAAAAACAATAAAAATAAATAAACATAGTCTCTTGCATAGATATGGATTGTGGAAAATGTATGTATTCTATAGCTTGTAGAAATTATATAATTATGACAGTATATTGAAATGTTAACATTTTATATGGCATTCATTTGTAAAAGTGCCTGAAACTCTATACTGAAGGAAACAATATGAATGATTAATTATAACTCTGGTTCTTTATCAGGATAGCGCTGTTCCCTGTATTTCTCAGCCCGTCTATCACCACGCTATTTGGGAACGCTATCGCTTTTGCTACAGGAGTTCTTTATGGACTTGCTTCCCTTGGAAAGAAGTAAGAGTTTCCTTGATATAGAATCATTTATACTGTTCCAATACAGTAATTCTAAATTACATTTTGCTGTGAATGTGAAATACTCATATTTCTTGTCCTTTTTTTGTCTCATCCCCAAATCAAAAAATTGTATGCATTTTAACAAATATTCACAATTTAAACATAATTTGCACATTAAAATATATTACTTTTAACCTACTACAGACCTGTCCCTGTTTAATTCACTGACTCACTCAAGTACTTACCGCCAATATGTATGTCTCTGCTTTCTTCTGTGTCCCTCTCTCCCCTTTTTTTTGTATAAGGGGGGATGCAGTCAGCTACGCTCGGCTGCAGCACCAGAAACAAGCTGATGAAGAAAAACTTGCTGGCACGACAGATGGCTCAGTTCCGTGACTCCATTCCGTTTTTCTGCTACCTCTCATTTTTCTACCTCTCCTATCACTCTCTCCATTTCTGTGTTTGAGAGATCATGTGATTTTTTTTTTTTAATTTATGCTAGGTTTCTTAATTTCAGATCAGGACTAAGATCTATGGGGTCTCGGGTTTCATTTACTGTATTTCAGTTTTTGGTGTTTCTACTGCAAGGTTGCTCTGGTCATGCTGTTGTGCAGGGAAGTTTTCCTTTTTATTTATTCAAGATACATGATTCGGACACTAAACCATCTTTATACACAGAAACCTGAACAGAAAAGCAGAATGCATGTTACTGACTTATCACCAGTTCTCCCAATTCATATTTGCACCATTGCTTACAGCTGTTGGGAGTTGGGATGAATGGGATTTTTTAACTTGAATTTTCCATTCTAGTTTAAAACAGTTTAGATTAGCTACTTCTCCAGGATATTATTTTTTAAATAATCTGTAATGGGGATTTCTGAATTTATTTTGTCCTCCAGTAAGAGCTCATAATCGATTAAAGCCACATAGATCAAGGTGATTGCATGTTAAATATAAGATGAAATTGTGTTTTGTGTTTGTGTGTACATGTGTTTCTGTCAAGAACCAGACAGAATGCAGTGATAAAAAGAATTCTCTGAACTGGAATGTGGTATTACTAGTGAACTGTGAATTTTGACATGGGATGAGTGATTAAAGACTCAACACATTCAAGTAGGAGGTAATAAAAAGCTGTTTGCTGGAGAAATATGGATACAGATCATAAAATCATATGTTCTCAACCATTTTTTCCAGTGTATCACTTGTGTTCCAGTGCACTACAGCACACCTGACTCAACTAATCAGTTAATTCTAAAATTATTAATTCCATATATCCTGAACTTCCAAAGTACTGAAAATACCACCCCATTTAAATGGGGCATAAGAACACTAGAGCATTAGGATACAACTAGAACACTTAATTGTTCATGATCGAATTACAACCCTACACATGTTGAAGCCTGAAATTACAGACAAAAAACGTTATGCCTTAAAATGCTCAGAGTTGCAGCATAACAAAACAAAGCATAACAGAAGTCTAATGAATCAGAGCCTAGTAAACCAGAATGCCTATTTTAGGAACAAAAACACTAACTGAACTTGCTGTACAAGTGCTTTACAAGTTTTTATGCGCTACAAAACACACCAGCAAAGTCATACTAGTTTGAGGTGAAAGTGTACTTGGAATAACTTAGAATGACTTACTTGACTTCAGGTACTTTAACTCCAAGATGTCCCATTTGAAAACATTACACAGGTGTTGCCCTAAAATTATGTCTGCTCTCCATTACATTCATAGTTACACCAGCAGACATTAAGCTCAGCATTTTCTTTTGAAAAGGTATTAACATATTGTTCAGGACTGAGTATGAAGATCTCTGTCTTGTAAAACTTTAACAGCACTGTTGGTTGTTACTGCTATTGTGTATTCAGAATAACGTGGCACAAAGGTAAATAAAAATTCTAATGCAGTGACAGTAGTGCAGGATTTGTTTTTGTTTAAATCCTGGTGGTAGGGGACCCTCTTAATGATACATGTTGGAGGTAGAAGTAAAAAAAAAAATGTTTTGGGTCTAGACTGTTTCCTTTTACCTGTTCTTTTCCCCCAATCCTCTAGCTACTTTGGTAGAACAAAAGTAAATTAAACAGCCATCCCCAAATGATACCAAACCGAGTAAACATCAAATTTAATTGTTTGCAATCCATGCCATCAATCCAGGTCATAATATTCCAAACCAAATGCTAAAGTTATCTACATTAATATTTTCTATGGCTGCCTTACCTCAGTTTAGTCTACATTCTGAAAGGGAAATGAAATTTCATTAATCATCGTGAAATGCACATCTGTGACTGCATCACAATAATTAAATTCTATATTAATACACCAAGTTTTACACCAGCAATCCTTACCATTAATCACCTGTTAGGTCCATGTCATTAATTTTGTCCTTTATGATGCTTAGCAACCAAATCATACTGTTAACTAACTAAATTACATGGCAGAAGAATAACATTGTGAATAGTATTAATAATAAATAAATAAATTTTCCATTGAACACTGGATTTTATCATATTGTTTTTGGGTAAAGTGGAGGTTATGAAAATCACATGCCTTTTTGGGTTTATTGCTTTACTCTATACTGTGGATGGAATTGAATTTTTTATTACAATTATTTTTTGCCAAAGTCCAATAACTGCTTTCAGATATCTTTAGTGTGGTGCTGGCTACACAGATTTGTTCATACTTATTTGCCCTGTTTAGAACCCTCAACCATTTACATTTAGCCTTCATCTGATCGTATTTAACACAGAGGGCACACTGATGCATTCTTATACTGCATTTGATAAACTAATCAACTTTTTAGATTTATATTTATCTACTTTTTTCAACATTTGGATTTGATTTTAAATTCTGCCTTCTGTACTACAACCATTTGCACTGAGGATTCCAAATAATGTTTGCTGGGTATTTTATGGCTCAGTCTTTGTGTTAAAGTATGTGGAGTTTCTGTAGCATGATCACTGTAAACTGATATTTTTGGCCCGTGCTGTTTCAGACAATAAATTAACCTGCTTTTTTCAGCATTGGCCATAATTCTTTACCTAAAAGGCTACATATCCATTGATTTCCCCAATACACAAGACAGCTTTAGGTAGTGATTAACATGGGTGCTGTGCAGTTCAGGTTCTCTGCTAGTTTGCTGCAGTTTTCATATCACAGCACATTCATTGACCTTGGCCATTGACCTTGGCCAAAGGTTAGCCTGGCTCAACAGGACTATGCTATTGCCTGATGCCAGATATTGACCATTTCATGTTGAAATGAATTACAAGACTGTAATTACATTTATTTAAGAACAACAATTTACACAACTTGGGTTCTGTTACCTAGCAGCAGAAATCTCAATCTTAAAGTATCAATTCAAGATATAGCAGTGGAGCTGTATCACAATTTAAACCAATAATAAGTAACATACAGCTCATTATCACATTGTTGAAGTACTCTTGATAGATTTATTTTACCTAGTAGTTGTGTTCTTTAAGAAATTACATCAGGCTAAAGACATTTAAAAATTTCTGTCTGGAAAGAATGCTTTCTGCAACATATACAATAGTACATCATTACTGGCATATGCAGATTTCATGTGTTTAAATAGAATGAATTTAAAAAATACAACAAATTGTTAGACATAGCTCCCGCTGGGTCTAAAATACAAATATATGTGCTTAGATATATATGTGGAACATTTCCAAAGGGCAGCACTAAACCAGTGTAATGGGCACATTATTCACTTGCAGTCAACTATGAAGTAATATGTGTAAATTGTTTGAGTTTTAATTACAAGATTTACAAAACTGATGTTTACTGATGGAAGCACGTTTCACTTGGAACTATTTTATTTACTGTGATGTGGGTGTGCATTTCAGTTTCAGCTCAATTTCATTTGCGATGTTCTCAGGTCAGCTTTTGCTCTTGGTTTGCGAGGGCTTTTCTGGCTGGTGGTCTTTCCTCTGCTGGATTTAAGCTCTGCCTCCCACTTTTTCTTCACCAGTGTGTATAAACGCATGGTGGCCTGAGCATCCTGGACCTATAATGCATACATTCAGGCCCGCACATAGACAAAGCATATTGTTGATATCAAAGTTATAAGAACACAGCTCCCTCCAAAGCTTTTGGAACAGCTGGAGTACCTGACAGGCAGTATGAATGTACTGTAATAGAACTAAAGAGGTACATACAGATGAGTGCTCTCCCTCCTGTACTCTCACGTTCAGAATCTCCTGACACAAAACTCTCAGTGCAGGACGTCCACTCTGTTCATGCGAGATATTGAGGGGGCATTTTCAACATTATCATCAAGCTCAATAAATCTATTTGAATTATGTTCAGAAAACTGTCACCACCTTTACTATCTTCCTAAATGGCTTGTACTTCTGAGTGTCTCTTGTATTTCTTTTTGGGTGATCCAATAACAAAATCTATGAGTGAGAGAAAAAAGCTTACAATGATTTATATTCATATACAACATCATTCAACGTGAACTTTATAGTATTTGGCACCTTTAGGTCATTATGGATGGCATGTCCCACTAATATCCGTCCCTCCAGAATCTTAGCCACTTCCTGTTGTACTTTTTTGAAGTTCTCTCCTGTAAAACATGCAGTAGAAAGCAAGTAATTATTATATACACAAACACGCATGTTAAAAGCTCTATATTTACACTTGCGTAATATCATTTTTACTAACAAATACAAATTTTGGGAGCAATAAAGATATTTGAATAAAGTATAAATATTCACAATTTAAAAAGTAGCACATGGTGAATTAAATGTTCACACATTTTACATCATAAAATGTATGACCCACTTTATTTAGTTACTGATAAATTGGACTACAAGTTGTTTGATATTAACTATATACTGAATGAATTCAATTGATTTCATCTATATACAGGAGTATAGGGAAGTAATTAAAAATATATTTTAACAAGAAATGAAAGATGATGCTCATACCAATATGACGATTAGGATATATAACCATGCCAGTGATGATAATGTGACTGCTTAATAATTTATGAAGCTAAAAATATCACTTCTTTTGCTCACCGTGTTCAATGTCAGCTGGACGAATGCCACTCACAGCTGTCCTGTAGTCAGTCACTTTCTCGGTTGGTTTAACATATTTGTCATAAACACACTTGCCAAAGTAGTTGACGATGGAGACACGTGCCAACATGCTCTCCTCTCCTCCAGTCCCCACCCCTACCATCTCACAATCCATAGAAATGGCGTGTGTCAATCTGTCAAATCATATCATACAGCAAAGATGAAAGAAAAATAATTAGAAAGTATTGACTGTTAGGGTAGCATGGCTACAAAAACAAAAAAGAGAGCATAACAGAGGAAAAAAGAAAATGATAATTATTGTCCTTTCATCAGCTACTGTTTTGTGTATAAAAATGTTTGAAAGAGAATTGGATCAAAAAGATCATACAAACTGTGACAACCAATGCATCTTTTTCCACAATAGGTTATTCCAGTAGTCTGCATTTTGGGAGAGTGCTCCTGACAACCTAACCCCAAAAGAAGTGTTTGAGCTACTTTATGCAAATAGTTAACACTGTACTTACTAACACTACTAACTGAAGGATATGTACCAAAAATGCTGTAGTCCATTAGCTTGCCTTCTTCAAACAAGACAGTGCAGAAGACAAGCCAACGGAACTCTTCAGGTTTCATGCTAAGAAAAGAGGTTGAATTAGCATTCTAGCATTTCTTCTTTACCCATCACAAGTGCTCCTCTTCGTCAGCAACTGTTCCGTGCTCCTCTGTGTAATTTTGACATCCGTTTTAGTTACACCACTCCTTTTCCTCACAATGTTAGCAGCCTCCAAGCCTACAGCAGCCTCAATGTCATCAGGGTCGATGTCATCAAACCAGATATCTGCCCTTATCAAGAAAATAGAGAGCCAATTAGCAATTAGTTTCCCATCAGATGTGTAGCACTGCTTGGCATTTCTTTGGCTGGAACATTTTCTCTAGCAGCACAAAAATATTCCTCAAAAATATTTCTTACTCTTTTCAAAGCTCCTTTTTCTCGCAGATTAAAGCCTACTATGTTTTAGTTGGAGAACAAATGACTTCCTGTTCACTCTGGGTTTCAGCCCAAGAAAATGCATTGTGTTTGCCTGCTTGTATGTGTTTTTTAAATTGACTTCGCTCAAACACTTATGTATTTCCACTAAACTACTTGGTTGTAATTGAGCACATTGGCAAACAGTTATCAAAAGTTGCTTCTCTATAATCACAGACTTCAGCATTCAACACAATCCTCCCTCAGCACCTGATTGAGAAGTTGAGCCTGCTGGGCCTGAACACCTCTCGGCAACTGGATTCTGAACTTCCTGACTGGGAGACCTCTGTCAGTCCGGATCAGGAACAGCATCTCCAGCACCAACACTTTGAACACAGGAGCCCCCCAGCGCTGTGTGCTTAGCCCACTGCTGTTCACGTTGCTGACTCACACCTGTGCAGCAATGCACAATTCTAATCATATTAACAAGTTCGCTGATGAAACATCCGTGGTGGGTCTCATCAGCAAGAACGACGAGTCAGCATACAGAGAAGAGGTGCAATAGCTGACTATCTGGTGTAGAGCCAACAACCTGTCTCTGAACGTGGATAAAACTAAAAGAGATGGTTGTTGACTTCAGAAGAGCACAGAGTGACCACTCTCCCCTGAACATTGACGGATCCTCCGTGGAGATCGTCAGGAATACCAAATTCCTTGGTGTTCTTCTGGCAGAGAACTTCACCTGGTCACTCAATAGCAGCTCCATCACTTAGAAAGCCCAGCAGCGTTTCTACTTCCTCCGAAGGCTAAGGAAAGCTCATCTCCCATCACACATACACACACAACTCTGGACTGCACTGATTGGCACAATACAAACTCCACAAATATACATCCATGTTTACAAACCGCCAATAACAAAATGTTTACATTTGCTTAAATGTTTACATTTGCTTAAATGTTTACATTTGCTTAAATGTTTACAAAATGTTTACACACTATTTTTCCTGCATATTTGCACATACTACATTGCACGTGTAGTAATAATTGCTTTTTGTAAAACTTTACCTTTACATTACCTCAACATATAGAAACTGCTGCTATTTGCGTTTGCTATTTGCATTCAATTTAATTTTGAGTCTCCGCTCATTTTGTGTTTTGTCTTCTATGTCTTGTCTTGTGTTTTGTTTTGTCTGTCTGCACTGTCTTTTGTCTCCTGTCTGCACTAGGTTTCACAGATGCACTTTATGTAGCTAGGATTAACCTAGTTTAAATCCTTAGCTTTATGTAGCTCTGTGTTTTGTCTTTTTTGTTCTATGTAGCTCTTGGAGGAAAGTTGTCTGATTTCACTATGTACTGCTTAAGCTATATATGGTTATATATGACAATAAAGCTTCTTGACTTGACTTCATGACTCCCCACTCATGAAAAAGAGTACAATACTAAACAATACTGAGAGCAAAAGAGTACTGTACACTACTCCAAGACGGGCAGTGGGTATTGTAATCGTGGCTTGAAGAGAATTACCTAAACCCCAGTTAGATACTTCTATGCAATATTCCTAAAAAAAATTAAGTCAGATGTACCTAATCATTTGCAAGTGATACCATGAAAATCCTTGGTAGTACTAACCAAAATCCAAAAATGTCCCAAAGTTATACTTTATCACAAAAAATTTTAACTAAAGATTAGTAAAACTGAAGTATTTTGCATACATGTTGAATACAGCTCATGTGACCATTGTTAACTGACCTGTAATATTACTGTATACATCCAGTAAAGGACCATTAATGTTTTGACATATAAACGGCCAGTGTTGGGAAGATTACTTTGGAAATGTAATAGGTTTCAGATTACAAATTACCCTATTCAAAATGTAATAAGTAGTGTAACTTTTCAATTACTTTATAAAAGTAAAGTAACTGA
>JAOTRN010000020.1:354639-371577 GCA_028566695.1 Bagroides melapterus | reverse complement strand
AGTATCTGATGACATAAATGGTATTTTCATCTACATATACATACAGTGCATCTCAAAAAATAAAGTTACTTTTCTTTGTTAATATAATTACAAAAAAAAACAACATCATTTTCTAGATTAATTACAAGTAAAGTGAAATCTTTCAAGCATTTTTGGCTTTTTATTATTCTCATGAAAAAATAATCCTGTATATTAAAATATTAGATTATTTAATTTTGAGTTTGAATAAATTACTGCTCATACAATATAAATACCATGTATCTCTCAGTCCAGTTCAGTACACACATGAGGAAAACTACTGACCTGACAGTTGTCCAGATAATCAGTAACACCCTAAGCCACAGAAGGTGCTATATAGAAGCATACTCATGGGGAGTTGGCTGGAAGGGAGAAGTGTGGTAGGAAAAGGTGCACAAGCAAAAGGGATGCCTGAACCCCTAGCAAAAAGTTTTGCAGCCAAGCAAAGCTGATTCAAAAACTTGAGAGAGCTTCACAAGGAGTGAAGTGATCCTGGATGCAGTGCATCAAGAGCCACCACTCACATATGTCTTCAGGAAATGGACTACAGCTGTTGCCTTCCTAGTGTCAGGCCCATCCAAACCAGACACAAACACCAGAAGCATCTTACTAGGCTAAAGAGAAAAAGAACTGGACCGGTGCTCAGTGGCCCATCATCTTTTCAAATAAAAATTTATTTTGCATTTCATTTGTAAATCAAGGTCCCAGAGTCTGGAGGAAGAGTGAAGAGGCACAGAATCCAAGTAGCTTGAAGGTCAGTGTGAAGTTTCCACAGTTGGTGATTTCTGGTAGCATGTCATCTGCTGGTCTTACCAGTAGATTTTAGAGCACTTCATGCTTCTGTCTGCTGGCAAACTTTATTGAGATGCTGATTTCCTTTTCCAGCAGGACTTGGCACCTGCCCACACTGCCAAAACTACCACTAATTGGTTTGCTCACCATGATATTACTCAGCTTGAATCACCAGCCAACCAGCCTGACCTGAACCCATAGAGAATAAGAAACACCTGACCCAACCAAACAATACAGACAAACTGAAGGCTGCTATCAAAGCAACCTGGTCTTCAATACTGCTTCAGCAGTGCCACATGCTGATCCCCCTCCCATGCCATGCCGCACTGATGATTTTTAGAAGTTGGACATTTCTGTATTGTACAAGATTTCTTTGATATTTGGCTATTTTGAGATTCCAGATTTATTTATTTTCATTTATTTTCATGAAATGGCATAAAAACTGCCATGAGTTACACATGTTCAAATACAATATGTTTTCTTATTTAACAATTTAAATGCCTATGCCTGTAACTGCTGCAATATATACATTTCTTGAATCATCTCAAAAGTTGTTGCTGTCTCCAAAGATGCCACACAGTCTCTCACCAGTGGTGATCAAATTATCTGGTGTGCAGCCACCCAAGCTGTTTTAACAGATCCACCTAGCATCTCAATAGATACAAATACCATGTCTAGTTGTGTTGCTGTCATCACCATTGATGGTATTCACACCTTGCCCAGTCAAGCTTCTGTCTTATCCAGTGGTAACACAGATGTCTTTCCCATTGTATCATCTGCCATATACAGTAATCCCACCAATGGTTTGTCCTGTAACACCAATTTAAATTCAAGTGATGACACACGTGACCATCTCTGGTGCTGTAGCCTCAACTGTCTCCAGTGCATAAAGCAATAATTTAACCCGAACCCCTTACAGGTTAACTTTTTGCATTGTTCTGTTTTTAAAAATCATTGCTTTTTTTAGATTGTGTTACAATGTTTATTTACAAAACTGCCATATGCACAAAATGAAATAGTATCTTGACCCTGCAAACATGTTTCAGTTCTTATGTTTTTCCTTTTTAGTACTTATCTGGACCTTTTTGAGGAAGAATATCTCTCTTATGATCCTGATCTCCAGGAAGCCATTTCAAGATCTTTGACTGCTAGAACCAATGAGAGGTCAGAAATAGTCTTTGACTAAAATACAATTCTTCACGTTTTAATAGAAGTCTTTAACTGACGTGAGGATAAATTGAGTGAGCAAGCAGCTGCACATTTCTGTAACCTCAACAGCAGCAACAGGCTGCAGTGAAAACCAGAAAGGTAGAGGTGAAATACACTAAATACATATTATTTGTATTATTTTAGTGATTCAAAGATAAGTTTGGAGGGAATATTGGAGCAGATTGCTTCGAGAATAAATAATGACGACATGTGCGCTTTAACATAATAAGAAGGAATGTGTGGGCTGGAGCTTCCAGAGCCATGGGCCGTTCCAATTTTGCACCAGAAAAGAAGATAGATATAAAGTTCACAAATGATTATGGAATATCTGAGGGTGCCATTGACAATGGAGGGCGTAACCGGTAGTACTGGGGTATGTTTTCATGAAATCAAGGACAATATTGGAATCTTTGAGGGTCCACCTAATGCTAAAGTCCTCACATGCAATTCCAGAGGTACTTTTTTTTATGCATTTTCTGAAATTGACTATAGTCCACTGATAGATTTGTATTTATATGTGATATTCAAGGACAATAGAGTTCTTTTTGTAGATTATATTTTTGTTTAATATTTTCAGTCCTGAGATTTGGCAAAATAAGTGATCTTGCAACCTTTGGAAAATGTAAGCACTTCAGGTATTTTATATGAAATGCTTTTTAATCTTGTGTAATTAAAAAGCAGTTCATGCCATTAAAGTCTTTTTATATTAACATTTTCCTCCTCTAAATTGGGTTCCCTGTGTTAATATGAAAGCCAGCTGTACTATCATTAGTCTCACCTGGAAAATTAGTCATTATGTTCAAGTTTATTTGCTATCAACAGCAATGAAAGACAATGGATACTTCCATGCTGGTCAGATCATGGCTATGTCACTTGGCCATGGTGGACAGAGTCCATGCTTCTTATCTGATGTCTTGTATGAATGTCTTCAAAATTGTCCAGACAATGTAAAGGCCAAAATCGAACATATTAGTGATGATGAAACAAGGTCACAGGTGCAATCAGTGAGTTTTTTTTCCCTCTATGATTTTACTTAATTACTAATATCCATACACCTTCATTTTTAATACTTGAGTCTCTCAGTAATTGCTATGTACTGTACTTATAGTTATGTTATATGTTAGTTATGTTAGTTTTGCTATAGTTATGTAATATTTTTAGATTTTAGTACTGATTTTAGTAAGGTGCTGTTGCTAGGGCAGCCAGCTTGATTAGTCTTGCTGGTCATAATGTGCGTGTAACACTGAAAACCAAAGAAGAGACTGCAATAGACTTGGCTCATTGGTATGTCCTCCAGCAGACCCATGCACCTTTTGAAAGGTATTATTATTTCTTGGCACATTCTATAGTTCCCTAGCAGAAACATAAAGACATCTAGTTCTGCGGTTCTTAACTATTGTTTCCTCATGGTCATCCTTACCCCATGAGATGAAATCTTGCATGGAGCTCCAGACCAAGGGTGATTGATGGTTATTTTGTATTTCTTCCATTTGCGAATAATCGCTCCAACAGTCTCCTTTTCACCAAGCTATTATTCACAGTTGTTGTTAGGAGTAACTTCTTAAATTAATCTGTGTACAACATGAGCACATAACCAGACTGTGGGAGCCAGAATTATTGTTAGTTGGCAGGGGATCAAATTCTTATTTTACTCATTGAAATGCAACACAATTTGTAACATTTATATAATTTTTTTTTTCTGAATTTTTGGTCTGTTTTCTGTTGTAGTTGAAGCTATGTTTTTTCTGGAACCAAGCTTAAACCAGTGGCATTTATACATGTATGAGAATACCTTAGGATTTGTAGCATTGTAAGAGGGTTGATCTTTTGTCAAAGACATTCAAACTGTTTTTTCTTCTAGGTTCTATGATGGTTTAAAGGCCCTGTCTGCCTATTGTCTGATGCCAAGTAGGTAGGGTAATATGGGTTTGTAATAGCATATTTGGTTGTAAATTCTCAATAATTTTATTGTTATAAACTTTAAAATTACACTAGGTCATCTCACTGTATCCAAAAGACAGATATTTGCAGGTTTAAAGGAATTTAACCAGGTCAGCGGTCTTGCATCACTTTTACATTACTTAAGGCATATTATGACTTACAGCTGTCAATTCAGCAGCAATAGTAATCATTATTTTATCTTGTTGCTCTAATTCTGTATTTCACAGTTGAGAAAGATGTCTCTCTGGAACAAATTCTTGTGTTCTTCACTGGATGTGACCGCATTCCTGCACTGGGTTTCTCTCCAAAGCCAACCCTTGAGTTCATCACCCATTCATGATTTCCATTGGCCAACACTTGTGAAAATATTCTTCGCATACCAATCCATGTAGAATATGCTAATTTCAAATCTGACATGGATTTTGCTATATGCAACTCCCCAGTTTTTGGAAGGGCTTGAGAGATTTTATCTTGGAGGACTTGCAGTGCTTTTATTTTTTGCTTTTTAAATTCAGCAGTAAAAAAGATGGACTGCAGTTTATGTTCAGACCATTTCCTTTATTTTTTCCGTAAAATAATATATGAAAAGTTCAACATCTTAAGCGAACGTTCAGTGTTTATTTCATGCCAAGGTTTGTGTTTCTGAAGTAACTGTTTGGACTTATCTCTTTTGGTGCTTATAAATCTCATATGTTGCTTGGCTATAACCTTTAGTTAAATTAGTTTAATGGTTGTTTTATAGCGACAGACTTTTTTTTTTTTTTGGGCAACAGACCGGTTTAGTTTTGTGAAACCTTGATGTGTAAATGTTGCTTAGGCCTCTTATAATGGCTGAATAAGGCCCTGCAAATAAATAGTTTGTTGTTTCTATTTTGAATATGCTCATTCATTGTCCTCTGAGAACCTGTCCATAAAACCTGACCGAGGTGGCTCAGAGCCCACTGTAGTCGATCCTGTGAACGTTAAATGAATGGAACGTCTGATCCTTGAAAATCAATGGATAACTTGCCACCAACTTGGGGAAGAGACGCATCTGACTGTAAGAACTCTACACACAATCATTCAGGATCACCACTTTCACATTACAGGAACTCAGCTGGTAGTTATTTCCATATCCCCTGTACAGTCCTGACTTTTCTCCAATTAATGCAATTAATATTTTGCAAAAAAATAACATCTGACTTCAGCTGTGTGGTGGGGGCATACACTATCGACAAAAATACTTTTTTATGCTAAAGTTATGGCCTTATTTGAAGCAAGTTACAAGCTGTGACGAAAAGTTCTATTCCGTGATTTCCATCATCAGTCGAGGGATTTATTGGCCTTAACTCCATATCCTGCTGGTGTTGATCTTGAGAGTGTTGCATTTGTACAAGATGCAGTTGTCTTTGGTTTTGAGGAAGATTTAGCATTCCAATTGTCCAGAGTTGCAGCGGGGACCAATTCTCCATCATCCTCAAGCTGTGGTGGTTCCACTGGTTTATTAATTCATAAACAGATCTGTTGATTCTTGGAAGATAAACATGGTGGAGGGCCCTAATGTGAAGTGGGTCTGTGCTATTTAAAAGTCCAACATTTTCCATAAAGAGGAAATGGTCTTTAAAGTATGCTGACACAACCCTGTTCAATTCTCCCCATAGTCTTTCAATTCTCTGGTTGTGTACACTATGCCCAACCATGAAACTACCCGTTTCCACCATGATTCTCAATCATAAATCGTGCAATATTGATGTTTTCACCACCAGCATCACTCCTGACATGATGCGGGAGTCCAAATCGATTGACAGCATCCTGGAAAAGTTGCAGAAGTCGCAGTTGAAGCTCTGTTGTCTGTACAGCATCTCGGGTAGGTAATGCAGTGACTGTATCCATCCACTCCACCATGGAAAAACAAAGCCCCATGGATTTAACTTGTGATTTGTGTCGGTATGCCTGGAATGAGAAGATTTTTTTCTGTGACTTTAGGTCAAGTTTTAAACCAACTTGGATCAAAATTTAACTCCTTTTGCAATGCTGCTCTACTTGCCTTTTCACTATACAGTACATGGACACTGATGACAACCTTTATGTATTTAATTAATTGTTATTGTAAAACAAGTATTTTTATAAATACTTCTTAAAATAAAATGAATGTTATAAAACTCCAGAGATCTTTTTCTTTGGCTACCAGAATTAATTGAATATATAGGAGATTTTATTTTGAAATTAAAATTAATGCAATTAAGTAAAATTCATTCAATTGTAAAATAATTAAATAACTGCTATTATTATGAGATGATAAACTGCCCAGCCAAAAAAGGATTTAACTAAGCAAATTGGTAAGAGTTTTCCACTGGATAAATACTGCAGTGATTAATATAGTTCAGGTAGCAAAAAGTTATTTAACCCTAACTGATGCAGTGAGTAGCTTCTCATTTCTTAAGACATATCCTGTGGTCGAGGCAAAGATGTTACTCTGTTTTAGAAGGGTCAAACAATTGAAAAAAAAGTAAAAGAAAATAACTAAGGAGATTGCTGAAACTACTAAAATTGGGTTAAGAACTGTAAAACGCATTATAAAAGCCTGAACCATTGTTCTGGAGTCTGATGAGCCCAGATTTACCCTGTTACAGAGTGATTGGTGCATCAGGATAAAAAGAGAGGCAGATGAAGTGATGCACTCACACGAACACTTACTGTACGAGCCTGTGGGGACAGTATTATGATCTGGGGTTGCTCCAGTTAGTCAGATCTAGGTTCAGCAAACTTATGTGCACAAAAATGAGGTCAACTTATTACCTGAATATACTGAATTACCAGGGTTTTGAAACAAGGGACTTTTTCTTCCTTGCTGGCACAATCATTTTCCAAAATGACGATTCCAGGATTCATCTGGCTCAAATTGTGAAATTGTGGTTCAGGGAGCCATGAGACATCATTGTCAGACATGAATTGGCCACAACAGAGTCCAGACCACAGAGTCCAGACCTTAACTATATTGAGAATCTTTGGCATGTGCTGGAGAAGACTTTATGCAGCGGTTTGACTCTCCCATTATCAATAAGTGATCATTGCATACGCTTATCAAAATGATGCCATTGCGAATGCATGCCATAATCAAAACAAAAGGTGGTCAAATTAAATATTATAGTCTATCACAAGGGGTATTTATTTTGCTTGCTTGTTTTTGTGTTAAATCAAATGTAAGAATGTAATGTTAATTTACTATACATACCAGATTTGGTTAGGAGAAGAGACATCATAGACCCGCCGCTGAATTGCCCTCCGACCTCTTAATGCTCTTCCCACTGGATCTATTATCTATTCGCATCTATTATTCTCGAAACCACCACCACTGAACTATGATTGCTCTTCCTCTCAAGCTACCAGAGATATAGGTCTCTCCTGACCCAGGGGTTTGCCTTAGAACCTCAGCAATAAGACAATCAAGATCTGTGTTTGAAATGTTGCTGAAACTCCCATAGTCCACTAAACCTAGTTGTGTCCTGTGGTTGTAAAGTGTTCGAATGTTCACAGACAGCATTCGAGATATGGCCATCCAGCTAAAGCCCAAGTCACGCATGTGAATCAGCTGAGCTGCTGATATTTTGTACCTTAAATAAGAGAAAATAAACAACAAAATATGGATAAAGCATCCTTTTTTTCTAATGTATTAAAACTAAAAAAAATTGAGTTATTAGATTCAATAGACTACCTTTGTCATCAGTTCTCACTTGATTCTACCTTACCTTACATCAATTGATTTCCTTATAAAATTGTTTCCATAGCCATTACTTACCTTGGCCTTCCGCTCTGAGAAGTAGAGTGTGTCCTCTACTTGTCCAACATCTTCAAGTGTTATTTGATCCAAAATCTCACTTAGACACTCGTAAATTACTTCAAGAATTACGTGCAAATTTCTTTCTGCATTGATTGTTTGAACACGATTACTCATAGTCATAAGGAACATTGCAATAATAGAAATGTGATCCTCAAGATGACGTGAGAAAAGCTCCAGACGGTTTACGTCCATTGAATTATGGTCAGCTGTTGCAAAAAAATCTTCCAGTTCAACAAAGTATTGAAGTATTTCTGCGAATGCCATTTTAAAAAATGGAAAGTTTTCAACAATTCCATATATTCAGAATTCATTGAATATTCTCGTTTCATTCAACATATTCAGAGTTTTCATGGAATATATTCCAAGTTTTCATTCAATATATTCAGAATCCATTCAATATATTCAGAATCCATTCAAAATCTATGGGATCAGCACATATGCTTCGGATATATATAGATATACAGCCCTGACCCGTCGAGGCATGGACTCCACTAGACCTCTGAAGGTGTGCTGTGGTATCTGGCACTAAGATGATAGCACCAAGTCCTGTAAGTTTCAAGGTGGGACCTCCATGGATCTGACTTGTTTATTCAACAAATCCCACAGATGCTCAATTGGATTAAGATCTGGGGAATTCGGAGGCCAAGTGAACACCTCAAACTCATTGTTGTGCTCCTCAAACCATTCCTGAACCATTTTTGCTTTGTGGCAGGGTGCATTATCCTGCTGAAAGAGGCCACCATTCTGACACCATTCTATCAGAACCAGCATGAACGTCTTGAGCAATTTGAGCTACAGTACCTCGTCTGTTGGATCGTACCAAACAGGCCAGCATTCACTCCCCACGTGCATCAATGAGCCTTGGCAGCCCATGACCCTGTCACCGGTTCACCACTGTTCCTTCCTTGGACCACTTTTTGTAGATACTGACCACTGCAGACCAGGATCACCCCACAAGAGCTGCAGTTTTGGAGGTTCTCTGACCCAGTTGTCTAGCCATCACAATTTGACCTGTGTCAAACTTGCTGAAATCCATTTTTCCTGCTTATAACACATCAACTTTGAGTACAAAATGTTCACTTGCTCCCAGCTCCTAAAAACAGGTCCTAATTTAAAAATTGTTAAGAGTAGAGAGGAGGAGTTTTAAGAGGCTTAAGAGTTTCTGTAGCAGTGGACAAAATGGCAGAAAGAAGAAATATTCTCCAAACACCGAACGATCAAGAGTTAATTAAATGCTACAGTTTGGATCACTATGGGATAATGTTTGTGGTCGAACATATTAGAGATGCGCTCACATCTCCCACCCAATGTGGTAATGCCGTAACGCCGGAAATGAAAGTGATTACAACACTTAGGTTTTTGGCAACTGGAAAAATGCAACAGTGCAGTAGCGATGACTTGTGTCTGTCACAACTTTCTGTCAGCAGAGTGATCGCACAAACTATTGAAGTGCTTTCACAATCTCATATGGTGACACAGTTCATTTTATTTCCACTGGATGTTCACACTCTGCAGGCTCACAAAAGGGCATTCATGGACATAGCGGGGTTCCCCGGTGTTGTTGGTGTAATTGATGGGACGCACATTTGCATAATCGCACCATCAGATGAAATTAAGACTTTTTGTGAACAGAACAAGGTACAACAGCATCAATATGCAACTTGTTTTCAGAGCAGATTACAAGATTTTAGACATTGTTGCAAAATAGCCAGGCTCAACACCTGATGCCAGGATACTGTCCGAGAGTGGCCTGAGACAGGTTTTTGAAGGACATTATGTGCCAGTCATTACCATTACCATCACACCTTACCTGCACATAGACCCAGGACCACAGCTAACCTACAACAGGTACCTAAACAGTAGACTAACACTGAATCATTGTGAAAAAATGTAGTTACAAATGTGCTTGAAAATACTACAAACAAAAGATAGGCTATTTAATCAAACATTCACATTATTCTTGAGTGCATTAGGCCACCTTAACTTGTGTGTTTTGCACTGACTTTTAGGGTCCACAAGAAAACACGCTCAGTAGTTGAGCAGGGTATTGGCCACCTGAAGAGGAGGTTTCATGTGTTGCATGGAGAAGTGCGCCTGTCACCAGCTAAGGTCTGCAAAGTCATTACAGCCTGTGCAGTGCTTTACAACATCTGCAAAGCACGACGAATCCCAGAACCTCTCGAAAGTAGCCATGGTAACGGTGATGAAGATGATGGTGATGAAGATGTTGAAGACATTCAGTTTGAGACATGTGACATGTCCCAGAGTGGGATTAATCACAGAGCTCAATCTACAAATTTGCATTTTAGGTAAGTAACAGCTAATGTAATATCCAAACTGGTGTCTGTAGCCTATTAAACAAACTGTAGTTGAACACAAATAAAGACCACATGACCATGATACACTTTCTATTTGTCATTCATCTTAGATTTTATTAGCTCAATTTTTAGCTTGTAATACTCCTCCTGTAAAAAGAGAACTTTTTTGTGGTGTGTGAGGGTATTAGGCAGGCAGGCTAATCTGATACACTAGCTGAGGCTAAGGGTCGCACACCTGCAACGTTGACAGCCCCAGTTACTCTGATGGCTCCAAGCTGCAGAAAATGCAGAAAACAATTATTTTATTTATCGTTTTGTTTATTGTTCACATGTGAGAGCACAAAAGATGTCACATGATCTATATATTAAACAGCACTTGTTCTTGATATTTCTCTTTATTTGTCTATTGCCTATAGTTCAGGTTTAGTTTAAAAGTCACATCTGAATGGATTATTAATGGTATGGAATGTTCTCTTCATTGTTTATCGAGGTTTAGGTTTAAACTGAATCAAGAATGATGTTCTAGATGTTTTTTCTTATGTGACACAAACACACACTCATCCTCTAAGGTAACAAATGGCAAAAAAAAACATTTTAAAGTTAATTACTTCCCCCACCCCACATAAACCAACAATCAAAATGTTCTAATTCTTCTAACTTTCTTTACATACATAATACAATATTAATTAATGTAAGGATAAACTACACCAATGAATATAGGGTAATGTAAATATTCACAGATCACTGAATGTGGAGAGAGGGAAACACAAATGTGCAAATTCATGTATGTTAATAACACATGAAACAGTTCCTTATTCAACATTGTTCCTGTGGCTTAAACATTACACAATCAGTGCAAAATGAAAGTACTTACACCCAGAGGCAGAGTTCAGTAAGGAGCAGGGCCTATCTGGGACACAATTTCAGGCCGGGAAATCTCACACCCACCCAGGCCGTCCTATGCACCCAAATAAATTTAGAAACTATACAACCTTGATCCGAATATTTATTATTATACTATATTTATTATATTTGTTATATAAAATTGCCTGCATTTTTTGTGTATTATAACTTTACTATTACTATTTACTAATAAGTTTTATTTGTAACCTTTAGCCTGGAAAAATGCAGAAAAGGCCACAGTAGGGTTGGCCCTTGGTTCACTTCATTAGTAAGAAGTGAGAGCTTTACTTTAATGCCAGTTATGATAATAGTCCTGGATGACTGTAGCTCTTTGAATCCTTGTCACCACAGTACTTCACTTTATTTCTCCTTATAGTATATCTGCAATATTTAAGATACATAGAACAAAAATAACTCCAGAAATAGCAGAGATGGTCGGGGATGCACAACTTTTCCCTGGACAACAATCATGAACTGCGAGACTGGAAACAGCTTGCTGGATGCTCCTCTTGATGACGAGGTGAAGGGCTTTCACCATGACTGAATAAGTGAGGATGTGTTCCACAACAGTTTCTTCCTTGCCCAAGGTGAACTGCAGAGACAGGGCATCAGGTTTAGCGTTCCTGGATCCTGGGTGGTAGGACAGGGTGAAGTTAAAACGTCCAAAGAAGAGGCCCCAAATGAGCTTGCTGGGGATTCAAATGCTTGGCTGAGCTTGGTCTGTCCACACTAGGAAGGGTTGCTCCGTGCCTTCCAACCAGTGCCACCAATCCCCTAGGGATGACTTGATGGTGAGAGTTCTCATTCACCATTAGGGTACTTCTGTTTGGCCACACTGAGGCACTACGATAAAGAGGCACAGGGATGGTGGTGGTTGTCTTTGGTGGATTGCTGAGAGAGGGCAGCTCACACCCCAATATCAGATGCATCCACTTCCACTAATAATCCAGATTCCATAGAAACAGGACAATACAAGGCAGGCATAATATCAGAAACATAACACTGTCCAATAATCCAAATACCAGTGAACAGGGTTATAGAGAGCAGGCATAAATCAGCAATTTAACTCAGTCCAGTAAACCAAATTCCAGATGAACAGGGTAGAAATCAGCAGCTTAAGAACAGACCTGATGAACAGGGCAGAAATCAGCAACTTAAGAACAGACCTGGTCAAACCAGGCAGGTAGGATCAGACCAGAAGTCAGCGTCAGGAACAGACAGATTCAAAACCAGGCAGGCAGGAATCAAAGGAGGGATGACTAATCAATAGCGCAAAGCACACTGAAGAGTCCATCTGGCATAGAACCATATGTTGGCGGCGTGCTTATATAGCACATGGTCACATAAAATGGTCACAGCCCCAGAAGTGAAAATCCAAGATGGCTGCATGCTGACAAAGAGAACATTACTTTTAATGACCTTTCCGTATGCGACTTTAAACCTGTATAAACAAATAAGAGAACACTACTCCTAATGACAGTGGGTGTTTGTGTGTGTGTGTGTGTCCATCCATGTGTCCATCCATATGTAACTTTAACATAAACCTGTACAAACAATTAACAGAACATAACTCTTAATAACCTAAACATACGTATGTGACTTCTGACCTTAAACATATATAAACATTTAAAAGAACATTTTAATGACATATCCATATATGAACTCTGGCATGATCTTTGATCTTTAGGGGTCAAAAAACTGTCAAAATTAGTCTGATGGTTTGTAGTAGCTGTCATTAATTAATTCTGTTGATAAAACCATAAAATAAAGGGGACAGTTTGCACATCCACTGATTTTAGAAGTGCCCTGCATTTCAAATGTTAAGAGGAATATGCATGAATGCGTAACAGCATAGCACACACTGTGATGTGCGCAGTGATGGCTGGGGGGGCATTGCCTTGTGACTGACCTCAGCTCCATATCACAATATGGACGTGGTAGTGGGGCCAACTCCCTCAACAACTTGGGGACTTTTTATTGGAATGGATTGCACAAAGGCATCATTTAGTTAGTCCTGCTAGGTTACACAACACAAAAGCCACAAGCTGTGCCTCTTTGCAACATCATCCTGGAAGAGATTCTGATTAATTTAATCACTAATTCTTTGATGATTTTGCAATCGTTGGCCTTATCACTGAGGAGGATGACACAGAATACAGAGAACTACTCCAGGACATTGTAGTCTGGTGCCAGCTGAACTGACTCCATATCAATGTGAGGACCAAGGAGCTGCCCACCCTCACTGGAGTTTAGGGCATTAAGATACCTTGGCATTAAGGTACCTGGGCATTCATCTCAACTGTAAACTGGACAAGAGACAATTCCACCACACTGATATTATGTTTTTTCCTAATCTTTAGCTGCTATCAATTTCTGGCTGTAACTATACACAATGGAAAAAGGATTATCTTATCTGTAAATGTATTAAGTCATCGAATCAGCACTAAAATTACATTTCACTGAGGCTCTAAGCAAATATCATTTTTTAAATAAATTCATTACAAATATCAATTTTTAATGATTTTTAAAATATTTCACGTTATAGGAACTTACTGGGTTTCATTTGCGTTTCACAGGGCTTCATTAAGATTATTTTAATATACAGTTTCACTTTAAGGTTTACATTTTAAAAGAGTTTTTCAATATTAATTTGCACGCTTCCAATAAAACTACACACTTGGCAGGGTTAAAGATTTTTGCGGCCTGTATAAATATGAAGAAGAGTCTATTTGTTTATTAATATACTTATTGAGGATTTTCAACTCAACTTTGGGGGAAACTACAAAACCTGTATAATTCTCCCACAAGCTTTACAAATTGGATTTGTTTGTTATGTTTGACGATTTGACGACTCAATGTCCAGGTTTGTCCAACACAATGGTTCCTCCTAGGCAAAAAAAAGAAATAATAGACCATTCTGTACATTAAATTGAAAGGTTTTTTCTTTTTAATTCATACTTTCACATGGTGGCTTGGTGGTTAGCATATTCGCCTCACACCTACAGGGTTGGGGGTTCGCATCCCACCCCCGCCGTGTGTGTGTGGAGTTTGCATGTTCTCCCCGTGCCTCTGGGGTTTACTCTGGGTACTCCGGTTTCCAACCCCGGACCAAATACATGCATTGTAGGTTGATTAGCATCTCTAAAATGCCTGTGAATGTGGCCCTGTGATAGACTGGCAACCTGTCCAGGGTGTACCCTGCCTTTGCCCGTAGATGGCTGTGATAGGCCCCAGATGATCCATGTGACCTGGGAATTCCCGGAATAAGCAGGTATGGACAGTGAATGATTGAATGAATTTAAAAATGATTACTTTGTGCCAAACATTTAAAAATTTAATTTGGATTTTTTCTTTGATTAAATATGTTGACATTTGTACCTAGCATGATTGATCCATGAAAGGTAAGTGTAAAATATTATATGTAAATAGAAAAGGACACAATACACTTGCACCCTCAGAAAGCCAAAAGTCAAGGGGAAAAGTATAACATGCTCAGAATATGCTCAGATGTGAAGGTGTTGAGTGGAGTCAAATTTCCTTTTTGGAATTTTGGGGAATTTTTTATTTTTTCTTAGAAATATTTGAAAGTCACATTGTGTTGCATGGCACTCTTTTGCAAGTTAGCATTATTGACACAGAAGACTGCATCACTGGTCTGCCAACTGGTTAATGATTTACCAAAACCTAACACTTTAGAGAAGAGTTTGAGACAAAGACATGTTATAGAAAAAGATCTATTATTCTAAATTAAAAAGGGAACTGAAAAAGAAAAAGAGATGCTGCATTACTGCTGAAGAGATATTTAGGCTTTAATTAATCCCAGTACAGGTGTCAAATGGTCAGAAATATTTACATATTTAAGCACATTAAAACAAGGGAACAGGATATTCCATTCAAATTAGATGAGATGCATCTGCCTGTAGCCTAATGTTATTCCTGTCTAAAAGAGTAAACAAAAAGTGGGTTCCCAAAGTGGGGAGGAAGAAAAACTTCTGCTAGGCAACACATAGAGAAAAGCTGTCACTACAACAATAAATCAATAAATTATAAATTGCTGAGAAATGCTTACAGCTCAAGCTGTAGAGAAAAGGGTATATTCACAACGGGAGGGAGGAGAGCTATTCTAACAAATGTACATATCAACAAATTATACTAAGTGATAGTGGTACATTTTAATAACACACTTTGGATAATTGATAAGGAAATAGTGGAATATATGGGGTCATGGATTAGAATTTCATTCAGTTTCACCAATATTTTTAAGTGAAATGGTTTCTGAAGAACTAGACTGATTTGATTGCGTAATATGATTGCAGTGAATGCAGTCTTTTGATCTCTTTCTTTTTGCCATTCCCTTTCCAGGCAAAGTGAGACAAATCTGTTCTTAGCAGTCCAGACAACAAAGTCAGGCTTCAAAACTCCTGGACATTCTTGAGTGTGAATAATAGTGTCCATTGCTTTCTTAGATATGTTTGTTTGGGTGGGAAGAAAATCAAGTACACGAGTGAGTTAACATTCACATTCTAACTGAGAGTATGATGAATGATGAAGTTTCTGGAGTGAAATATGCAATAAGCAGGTGGAATGGCAAATCCCCTGCATGGCAGAGATAAACAGTATAAACCTCCTCATCTTGTTTTAATTTACCTGCAATTTGTTGACACAGTGTTTTAGTTATTTCAGGTTTTGTTATTTTGCCAGGTAATCCAAAGCTTCCTTATTTGGAGGGCATGTCCACTGCAGCTAATATTAACAAGCACTACATTTCCAACACTCACACTCACAACCACCCACCCAACTACCTACCCACCCACAACAACAGTAAAGAGAAAACGTCCAGTAGTACAGTTCTAGTCTTCCCAAGTAAAAACTGCTGACAAGAAAGCACCTGATGTAGCACCTGCAAAAACAAAAGTAAAAATAAATAAGACTACTATCATCTTTGTAGGAAAAATCATTAATTTATTGCAGTATAACATAGATAGGTGTTTACCAACAATGTATCTGTATGTTAAACTGACAGCTGAGAAAAAAACTATTAAACAGACGATCCTCTGATGATGTTTAATATGTAGTGTACATGAGTACACTACATATTAATACTACATCCTCTCTAATTTTAACTTAATTTCACTAAAATTCTAAAAAGAACTAGGGACACATGTGTAATAATTGCAAAAGCACATCATATGCTACGGAGACCGTAGAGGTAAAATTGTGTGATTCAACTTACCTCTGCAGCAGATGTCATAGACATTACGGCCAAAGAATAAAGGCAAGAGAAAAGAAAAGAAACAGAAATAAAAACTGCAGAGGATGAACAGAATGGAACATGAAGAGAAAAAAGAGAGACAGCAAAACTATTAGTCAACAAGACAGTATCCATTCAAAAGTGTGACTGCAGTCTTACAAACAAAAGATTATTTTATAGAATTTAAGAATATAAGGTGTTTCCTTAAACAGTTCTCATTTCATGGGTTTTATTTAAACTACTAACTTTATTGGAACAACTGATTCAGAACCTTAGAAACTTTCCTGGAGCTAATGCAGCAACTGAATAGGTAAGGAATAAAATGAATTCACAGAGTAGGTGTGAAGTCAAATTATATAAAATTTCTATGATCATTCTTTAAGCACCACATATTTTATGTAGGCTTTTAGACAGTTGAAAGTATTAAAGCCTCAAATAATCTTCATCAACCTCTTACATATCAATACTGCTATGATACTCTTAGGAGAGTGAGCAACAAAAGTTGTCTAGTGAATTGTTATTAAATATATTCATGAAAAATTAAATTCATTGTCAAACATTATTTTTTTTCAATAATTCTTTTTCTATTAGCAAGTTACTTATGGGTTAGTCCATTGTAATGTTTCACTCCTCAATTTCTGTATTAGTCCATACCATTCTGATACTTTCTATGGCTATATTGGGTT
>JAOTRN010000020.1:328711-345944 GCA_028566695.1 Bagroides melapterus | reverse complement strand
CTGAATTTGCAAATCCCAAATTATTATTATTATTACTCCCCCACAACCTGTGTCATGTGTAAGAAGCCTGTCTGTTTCATGAGTATGAAACCATACTGCTAAACCAAAGTAGTAGCATCTAGGACCATTATTATGTTTAGATATCATTGCATTAGTGTTTGGGTTTCTATATTCAGAGCAAAGAAAACAATCATTCCTATGCCTTCTTTCACATTTTCTATCTAACTTTATAATTTTCTTTTTCTGGACTTTCCTTTTAATTATAATTTTGAATAAATTAAAAATAAAAGGCTCAGATAACTCTACTCAACCTAAAAACCTAAGAATAATATGGCAAATTCAGAGTTGTGAGCTACATGCAAGTGATCAGAATAGAAAATTAACATAAGCATCTACATAAGTTTGTTATTGCTATTCTTGTGTTCAATACAATCATAGAATCAGTCTAAGAAACAGCAAAGTTATTTTTAGGAAATGGAGGTACAAATGGACACAACCTCTAATTCAAGTATCCGAAACTCAAGCAGCTCATTCTGGTCTTTAGAGTCCTGGAGCTCTTGCTGCAGTCGGGCATTTTCATTATCCATCTTCTCCATCTGAAAAAAAGAGCAACATTAAATGGTAAAAAGCGGTAACAAAAATATTTATATCATAATCAAAAGCTTAACTTTGATTGGAGTTAATTTAAGCCAATGAGCCAAAGCATTATGACTTCCTGCCTAATATGCTATTGGTCCGCCATATGGTACAAAAACAGCTAAGACTAAAAACGAAATGGACTCTACCTCTGTAATATGCCTGAGTGGTGAGGGAGGCAGGCGTGCTCAAATGCAAAAATGTTCCACCACAGAGAACAGCCTTTACCTTAGTGAATGTCTGTTGCCATTGCTCTCTGCACTAGATAGGGTATAGTGGATCAGTCAGCAGGCTGGTGACATCGAAAATAGCTAGGTATGAACCTACAATAATAGACAACAAGTTTTTGTTGTTTTTTCTTGGGCTTTGCTTCCCATTTTTTTTTCTTGGGTTTTGGGTCTTGGGCAGGCTGCAATAGCTGTGGTCTTGTCAATTTAAGGGGCTGCAGTTGCCCAAGACCCAAGAGGAAGCCCAGATTCCATACAAATACCATACTTCTACCCATTCAATTGTGTATTTCTTGGGACTTGAATCCCATGTCACAGCAAACTCAGGACAGCCAACAGGCATATCAATCTTCAATTAAAAAAAAGAGAAGTGTCATTTTGAACCAATTTGGAAATCCTCGGACTGACCTGTTGGACTGGAGATATTTCAGACTACTGTAGATGTAGAGACAATGTAGAGACATTTGATGGGGTTTTTGCTCATACTTTTATGTTGCTCAACAGCCCATGTTTACACAACTCCCCTTGACTATATTCAGACGTTGAAAAGACATTATTTAATCTTACTCTCTAGTGTCATCCAAATGAGAATGGAGTCCCTATTTCTGTAAAGCTGCTTTGAGACAATGTTCTTAGTTGCTGTTGTTCCCAATTGAATAAATTCAATGATTTGGAGGGGTGTCCCAAAACCTTTGCCAATATAAGTGTACAACAAATCAAAACTTGAGGTGTATGGGCTGCATCAGCAGAAGACTAGAAAATGTTTTACTCTGGTTAGCCAAAAACAAGACTACAAGATTATCCTGGCCACAGATTCACTAAACTAAGCTGCTGATGTACTCAGACCATGATTCTTGGCATTTCAGAGATGAACTGACAGTCATTTTGTGAATGTTTTGGCCCTTGTCAGTCCTGCCCATTTCACATGCAGCCAACATGTGACACTATCTAAAATATCCCAAACAATGACATGTATAAATGTTAGTTTATAATGTTACTTGCTTATTCTGAGTGGTCATAATGGTTTGACTCATTTGTGTATTTAGAATACTAGCAAACATTAAAATAAAACAATATAACTGGCCCTCTAGCACTTTGTACAAAAATGTCCATATCAAACCTTCTCCAGGATTTCTTGATTGCGCCTGAGGAACAGCTGTTTCTCCTCTACCCATTTGGAATCCTAAAAGCATGCATGAATTGCTGTTAAGTTATATGGAAAAATAGTAAATGGACCACTGTGAAGACAAGTTTTATTGAAAGAGATTTTGATTACACATTAATATATGTGACTAGATTTTAAGTAGGCCTATATAAATTATTTTCATTTGGATATCCCCATCCCCTTGTTAAACCAATTTTTACTGCTTTTGTCTATTTCATGAATTTCACACTGTCAAAAATATACACAATGAAAAATATTGGTGGGTGTAATTAGTGGAGGGTATATTAGTATTTTATAATTAGAGACATGCAAATGCTGACAAATGTCAGTACTGAGTTAGTTATCAAAACTCTTCACAGTTATATTTACCACAAGTAAAAGTGTATAGCCTATGTACACTTTGGTTAAATATATTCAAGCAATTACTTTACTCATTTCAGAGGTCATTTTAAAATAAAGACATGGAAATAGGTTAGTGATTTATTTCAGCTTTGATTCACTATATCAGAATTCCAGTGATTCAAAAGTTTACATATACAACATTGATTAAAAAATTAATTTGGAATTTGCCTGTGGCTGAAAAGACCCCTACCTTCAGAGCAAGTGCAAGAAAAGTATGAACCTCCACAAGTCAAATGTACAAATAAACTGTTCGACTGAACTCCGGTTTACAACAAAGGAATTGGTGAATTATATGGTTGCATCAGATATCAAACTATGTACATACACCAGGGCCCTGGTGTATGTACATAGTTTGATATCTGATTACTATTGCACAAAGAAGAAGCTCCTATTTTAATTCCAACATAAAAAAGCTCAAGTTTGCAGGTGATCACCAGACCTTTTCCTGAAGTGTTCATCACAAAACCATCACCTGAATCCCACAGAAAATTTGCTGACTAAACTGAAAAAGCATGTCACAAACATATCACATTGGTTCTGTCTGGATGAGAGTGCATAAATTCTGTATTGTTCGGGTAAAGCAGAGAGTTCATAAATAAAAGAACTATTAGCCATTTTATAACAGGTTGGTAAAGGTCAAGGAGGTCAAGCCAAGAAGTTGACTCAATATTTGTACAGCATGAAATGAGGGAAATGAGGGGATTTTTTTGGTGCTTGAATTTACTGTGAACTAGTTTGACTTTAAGCTGAACCATAAACTTAACATGAACAGACTGCAGTAATCAGAATCAGGTTTATTGCCAGGTAGTGTAGGGTCTACATGTACAGGAATTTGTCTTGGTCTGTTGGTGCATAGTAATAACTTGTGTCTGTTCTGCCATCTTCAACACCCTGTAGTAAATAATATTACTGCTTTTGAACAGAGCTTACAATATTTTACTCTTCTGTGATAGACCAATTTAATTTCACTGATTTCTTCTTTGATTTAAAATCATTAACCTGTGTACTAGATCACTTATAATACGATATAGGGTTAGCTACCAAACCCCTTCTAAATATAAGCAATTCTTCGTTTAGCAGTGACAAGGTACCTAAATCCTTTAAAAAAGCAGTTATCAAACTACTGATTAAAAACCAACCTCAACCACCATCAGCTGTCTGACTAAAAGCCTATATTAAACCTTCGATTTATCTTCAAAATCCTAAAATGTTACTTAGTGATCTTACTGCAACTTTAGATCTTGGTGTAATTATTGACTCCAATTTTTCATTTGTTGCTCATATAGATATCACTAGGGTAGCCTTCTGTAATCTCATAAATACTGGCAAGATACAAAATATGATGCCACTGCATGAAGCATAAACACTAGTTCATGCTTTTGTTACCTCTAGGTTGGATTATTGTAATCCTTTACTGTCTGGATGTTCCAAGTAGGTGCATAAGCATGCTTCACTTGGTCCAGAATGCAGCAGCTAAAGTCCTATAGAGAACCAGAAAATATGAACACATCACTTCTATCTTATCCACATTGCACTGGTTCCTAGTGTTTCTAAATTTCACATGGATTTTAAAATACTACTACTGAAATATAAAGCACTGAACGTTCTTGTGCCACAGTACCGAACTTTGTTTTTTTTATGATCCACCCTGACTCCTTCGATCAAAAGGTATATGCTATTTGGTAGTACCTCAAGTAGTAAAGGCTACAGAACCACTTGGAGACTATTCAAGTTCAAGATTTAAGTTTTTATTTGTTACATACACAATTATACAAAGAATATATAACTAGCAGTAAAATGTAAGTCATGTCAGCTCCATGGCCAGTGCAATTATTATCAGAAACAAACAAAAAAGTTAAAAAAATAAAGATAAATATAAAATATAAATTAACGGTAATGTAAAATTGTACAACAGCAATAAACGGAAGCAGAAGGTGCAGTGTGAAAGATGCAATGTCTGTTATCTTTACTGATATAAGTGAGGTTATTTTGATTAAGAGACTGAGAATGCTATGGAAGCAGCATAGACAGTTTTCTGGGTGGATGGAGTCCTTAATGATTTTAGCAGCTCTGTTTTTGCATCTTTTAAGGTAGCTGTCCTGCAGAAATTGAAAAGAAACCCTGAGATGCGCTCAGCCAAGCGCACAACTCTCTGCAGTGCTTTACAGTCTTAGCGGGAGCTGTTACCATACCACACTGAGATGTACTGGGTTAGAAATATTTCTATGGCCCCTGAATAAAAAGTTTTCAGGATTACTGGTGAGACACTGAATCTTTGTCTGGCTTTTTTCACCTGTGTTTGAATGTGAGTAGTCCAAGTCAGGTCCTCAGAGATCCAAGGTACTTGAAGCTGCTCACCCTCTCCACAGGAGTCCCACGGATCATGAAAGGCATGTAGGGCTGCTGCTGTCTCTTCCTGAAATCCACAATTAGTTCCTTGGTTTTGGTCATGTTCAGAGAGAGAGAAAGTTGTCCTGGCACCATGATGTTAATTTCTCTACCTCATCCAAGTATGCTGTCTCGTTATCGGAAATGAGGCCCAGAACCACTGTATCATCAGTAAATTTGACAATGGAAGTGAAGTTGTGGAAGACACGTAGTCATTACTGTAGATAGAGTAGAGCAGGGGGCTCAGGACACAACCTTGTGGAGCTCCAACAGTCAGGGTGGTGGTACTGGAGGTAAACTGGCCTATTTTCACCAGTCTGGCAGTCAGGAAATCCAGGAGTCCAAGGTCCAGGAGTTTGAAGACTAGCTGAAAAACTGAACTATAGTCAATGAATAGCAGCCAAACATAGTTCCCATTATTGCTGTCAATGTGCATTAGGGAAGAGTGCAGAATGAGAGAAATGGCATCTTCAGTAGATCTATTGGGTCGATAGGCAAACTGAAAAGAGACCAGAGAATCCAGAAATGTAGTTTTTTTTATAAGGATCTCAAAAACCTTCATGACTATTGATGTAAGAGCAACAATAAACCCTCAGGCAAGAGGGTTTATTGTTCTTAGGTATAGAAATGATCACAGACTTTTTAAAAGAGGTGGGAACCACAGAAGTAGCAAGAGACTCATTAAAGATGGATGGTAACAAGTGAGCTGATCAGCACAGGACGCAACCAGAGATACCATCAGGGCTTTAGGGCCCTCCAAACCTCGTCCTCTGACACAGTGATTACATGATTTTTGCTGCTCTGACTGCTTCTTTCTAGTGCGCCGATCAGCAAAGTGGCACTGCCATGGTTGCATTCAAAAAGAAAGTTCTTAGCTTGTCAGCCAACAACGAGTCTGTTCTCACCTCTGCAGAGGATTTAGTTCCGTAGGCACAGATGGTCCTCAGTCCCTGCCACAAATGTTCGGAGTCATTGAGCTGGAAATGAGACTCCATTCGTTCCTGGCAACAGAGTTTGGTGGCTCTAACTGATCTTCATTAGTGAACATTTTAAGACTTCAGTAGGAAGGAATTAGTGTTAAATCCATAAGAATTATGCTGACCTATAAGTTTCTCAGGAGCTCTTGGTCGCACAATTCCACTTGACTGTACATGGTTGTAGAAAGGACATTATTTATAATCTCACTCTTTGGTGTCACCCAAATGAGGATGGGATCCCTTGTGACTCTGGCTCTTATCAAGGTTTCTTCCTCATATCATCTCAGGGAGTATTTTCTTGCTACTGCTGCCTCAGACTTATTATTAGAAACAAATACTAATTTAACTGTAAACATTGTAATTTTTATTCTATATTTTTATATTTCTGTAAAGCTGCTTTGACTCAATGTCCATTGTTAAAAGCACCATACAAATAAAACTGAATTTAACTAAACTGAATCTAAACTCTCAGACCAATAAAACAAGCTGCAGTGGACAGGCAGAATGCACCATCAGATATACAGTACATGAATACTAAACCTATGCCACAGGAGTGCTCACTCAAAACCATGTCACTCACATGATAAACATACTGTTGTAGCCTCACAATGCAGGGTATGTCCACTGCTGTCTCTGAATTCATTTTTCACTATTGTGTGAGGTTACTCCTTTACAGTGTATACTACATATAAAGTTTTGACACAGTATATGTCTGCACAGAGACATTTTTATATGGTGAAAATTCTTCTTTACACTCTTCTGAATCTAGTGAAGAGGATACACCACTGCATGATTGTAATGCTCTGGTAAATTAAGTCAAATTTTAAACACCTTTGTGTAATCCAGATTTGAGTATTTTATGCAATTGTCATGGATGTGTTTTTTTTTTTTTTGCATGTACAACATTATGGTCAAATTTGAAAATAAGATTTTTTTCTCACTTTAGCTGACAAATACATCTTAAATCAACACATTAATATGGCTGTCATGTTTGGGTCCAAGGAATGAGCAAGATCCAAATGCAGTTTAAGGTTATTTAATCTACACAACACAAAAACACAGAAATCCACACAAAAGTAAAGAGGCAATGGAAACGGCAAACCAAACGGCAAACCAAGCGGCAAACAGAGCAGCCGTAAAAGCCTACTAAGGACACAGCCGACAAAAGACAAGGCAAACACAGGGGTAAATACACACAATGATTACAGCCTAACAAGAGACAGGTGGGACAGGAAAGCAAGACACACAAGACAATGAACAGATTTCAAAATAAAAGACATATCATGGATCATACAACAAAGAAATACAATCCCCTGCCAGCACCCCCTCTAGTGGGTTGGCAGGGAATAGTCCCAGGGTCATTACATAGGTACACTGATTATTGAGTTGCCTTTTATGATTGCTGTATAAAATTTAAAGCTCTCACAGCTGCCACAGACCTGGTTTTCCTTGCCAAAGCTAGAACAGACACTGCCCACTTAATGTTAGGTGAGGGCAATAAAGAAGTTTGCTAATAATATTCTAACAAGTTATGGTAAGACAAACGTGTCTGTGTACATATAAAATGGACAATATGCACAATGTGAATTAAAAAATTTCTCACCCCCTTGACTATTATAATTGACTATTAATGTTGGCAATAACCTAAACTTCACTCACCTGTCCTTTGGACGCGAGTTCTTTCTCTAGGTCTTCAATTTTTGCTTTATACCTCTGCATATCAGCTTGGAGCTGCTCATGAGCCTATAAAAATACATAAATTCTTCTTCATTAAAAATATCTTTTAAAATAGCCCATGCTCATAGAGTGGTTTTGAATGTAACATCTTAGATGGAGTAATCACAAACTATGTGCAGAAAGGAAATGCAGATAAAAATGTAAAATAAAAATCATATAAAAGGTACATAAAAATGGATTGGGAGTGTGGCCCAATTCACCTGGTCGAGATCACCTCTAACCGTTCCAAAGAGCACAGGATGCTGGATGTACAGACCTCATTGAACATCACAGAGACTCCTCAAGCTGTGGTTGTATGCAACCACCCATACCAGTTAATTGAAGACAAAAAAGAAGTTCCAGATGAAGTTTAGCTTATGTTTAGATCTGTGATTGGAGCAGCCCAGTGGGCTTTTTCCAAAAGCGACTGGTGGGTCTGTTTCTGTTTGGATAGTTGTATAGTTAGGTATGTATCCTGTATAGTTAGGTATGTATCTATATAATCTGTATATTCATATATATGTTCTGTAAATTCATATATGTATTCTCTTTATATTAATATAAATATTGTATGTATATCTATTTATTATGTATATTTATACATATGTCTATACTGCACTACTACACTGCTACTATGCTAATGCGCTTTGGTCAGATGCTAACTGTGTTTTGCTGCCTTGTACCAAAACTTTTGCAATAACAAAGTTGAATCTAATCTCAAAAAAGTCAGTGTGGTGTGAAATGATGCATAACCAATGACACACTTATTTGACAGTGGACCAAAAAAAGGTAACTGACAGATTCCCTTGATCCTAATATCCTGAGAAAAAATTTACCCTTTCCCCTTCATTTGGGTTACATCATCTTGTCACCTTCCTGGTTGGTTTGTTTGTCTTTATTTGTCCATTTTTGAGTTTTTAAAAGTGTGCTGTAAAGCAACATGTAAATAAATGTGAGCTTGAGCTCAGCTAAACTCCTACGTGCCTCCCAACTCTGCTATCATAGAGCCTCTATATGCTCTATATGCCTGGGGGGTACCAACCATTAACATTTAAACAATACAAAGTTTACTCACTTCTCCCTCAGTACTTCTCAGTCATTAGATGTACAGCTCAATAAATATAATAAAACCCAATTAATTGCAAGGTTTATATATAATTGTGCAATGTTCACCAAATTTACTGCCCGATGTGGAGATATTAATTTATAAGGCCCTTTAAGTGAGACATATATAGACATCTTGGGACCAAATGTCAATTAATCTAAAGATACAGATTACCTTGGCTTCCATCTCAGCATCAAAAATGCCACCTTTCTGTTCCTGCAGCAGGGCGTAAGCTCTCTGAAGGGCCTGGTACTCCCGTGTCAGCTGCCTGAAGCGCAGTTCAGACTCCTCAGTGGCCAGACACTGCAAAAAACACTAATTCACTTCAAGGAACTTGGGGGTTTGTGAAGTAACATTGGTAAAGGCAGAATATATGGTGTGCATGAACATTGAGAAATAAATAATAATGAAGAATAAGAACAACAGTGAAAAAGAAACTGATGAGTTTACCATTACATTAAGAATTGAAAAGTTGTCACAAGGCACAATGTGAAGAAATGAGCTTGTCAGTGCAACTACAGTGGTAATTGTGGTCTTTAAGACATTCTGGAATTCAGCTGACTAGTTAAAACAGTTAGCTGCTCAGGCTGACCCTCAAACTTTAAAACCTCAAATCTAATGCAGAAGAGTGGTGATATATCTATTACACCTGCAATCATTTTGGCTTATACAACATTTCAAAATTACCTGGATGGGTCTATGAGATAACATATCTATGGAGCATCTAATAGCATACTATTAACTAGCTAAAACATTTTAAAGCATATAATGTTTTATTCTCACCTCATCCATTTCTTCATCTGGTGTGGCTGGAGTACGATCCATACGTAAAGAGGCCACAGAGGAGGTCTCAGAGTCCACTGACTCTTCGTCATATCCATAGAATGTGTCCACAACAATATGCCTCTGAAAATGAGGCACAGATTTTAGTAAACACAGATTTATGCATAATTATACATATGGAAACAGACAACACTTTCAGAACTTCCCATGTTTGTACATCTTCATGACTGCAGGTCTGTGCCTTGGTGTCAGTTAGAAAGAGATTATATGAATTTCCAATATACAACGTTCCATCATTTTATACACTTTCATTTTGTTCCTGATAGACAGAAATATATTTTCGGAGAATATAATGGCACTAGAATTAATTTTGATATTCATTAGTGAAATTAAGCTAGACATTACGTTCTCTATTTTTAGAGAAAAAATCATTATGACACAAACAGAAAAACAGTTACAAAAACACATGATCACAACGTACCTTTATAGGCCTGCTTCTTTTATGCCGCTTCTTCCTAAGAAGTTTTTCTCTATCCTAAAACAACAGTTAGTAAGATCAGTCACACAAAAATGTTTTTTGCAAAGGTGACAACATACCTAATCCGAATGCACCAAAAACCCTACCTTACATTGGTGGATAGGACAGCTTAATGGTAAAAAAAAATTGAATTGATAATTATCTGATAATGATAATAACTGATATTTAGCTGAAACCAGATAAATGTTTGGATTCAAGCAATGTATACATCTGTATTTGTCCCATTCTTACAAAGTTAATATTTTGTAAATAGTAAAATAATGTAACCAGTTTGTAAAGTTCAAACTTTGTAACCAACATTTTTTGTAGCGCTGGGCATCAGTATACAGACATTGCATAAAAAATTGGAAGCAAAGGTTTGCAATATTGTGACAAGTGATTGTTCTTTTAATAAACTGCATCTTGGCATGAGACTGGTAAAAAAAAAAACCTCCCCACTGCATTTGTTTTACACTTCAAAGAGATTCCCAATAATGCAGTTACAAAAATGCTTAAAAAAATTCTGCTGGTAAGCCATTAATTCCTGGTGACAGGCCTGAGCCAAGCTGACTCACAGCAGTGGTGAGTTCCTCTAGTGCAGGGGTCTCAAACGCAACTTACCTGGGGGCCGCTGGAGGTAAAATCTGGGTCAGGCTTTCCACCCAAAAAAGGGTTTCAAGAACTCAAAAAAAAGGAATGTAAGTTATACAATCTTCTCAATCTTTATTATTAACAGTTCTTCAAAATTAATGTTTCTTCTGAACATGAACGGTTCCTCTGAATTTGAACTTTTCTTTCTGAACATGAAAGTTTTTCATGAAACTTTGAAGTACAGGAGGAGCATCTTGCACATCGAAGGAGAAGGGGTAAGCAAAAATCTTCATATTAACATATTAGACCGGCCCGAAATAATTTCATGGCACAAGACCGCATAACTGACGTGCAGTGAGGATAATAGATTAAGCTTACTCCTCACTGAAAATGTTTTAAAAAGGTCTTTCAAAAGAGGTTTATTAATTACAGACCTATAATTAAAATTATTAACACTGCAATGATCAATGCTATTCAATGATTGCTATTCAATCATAACAAAAAAGCTATTCAAGCACCGAATATTTTAAACCAATTTTTTTTTTACACCAGCCTATGTTCGGGCCACAAGAGAAATATTAAGGGAATACACTAAAACATTTATGAAGTAGATTCGTCCTGTCGTCCCTGAGAGAATATGCGCCGTTAAAGCGCAGTCCGTTGTTTTCTTTCACTTTCTAGTCTAGTGAATCGACTAAGAATAAGAGGTTCACCGAATAACTCTTGCGCAAAGTTTGCAAGTTGCTTGATATCCGTTGGCTAGCCTTCCTGGTTTAAAACAAATATTTACAATATTGCAACGTATCCAGCCCCCAACCGCCCAAACTTTGAGCCGCGGATTTGTGCTACTGGACGCTGTCCTTTAGTTAGCCTACTGTCCACTCATGTTTGGCCAGGCCCGTTCAAAAATAAAATTCTTGCTATGTCACTGATGGTAGCCCATAAGTGATAAAAAAAAATAAATAAAAGTGTGGCAAGACTCAACCAAAAGGTGCGTTTGAGAGCACTAAATGTGCACTTTAATGTGAAGTAAGGGGCCACAAAATATCATCCCATGGAATGCAATTGGCCCGTGGGCCACGTGTTTGAGACCCCTGCTCTAGTGTATAGTCAGCACATATTAGATACATTACAGTAAAGGTCTAATCTGTGATTAGGTCTAATCTGTGCACATTAGCACAGATTAAACACATTTGTGTGTAATACAGTTTTTCACTCAAAGTCTATTTGAGGAAGTCCGAGTGTGAGTTGGTCGGTGAAGTTTGAGTCGCAGTCCTTAGAGTAGAAATCCATGACAAGGTGACAGATTTCTGTGATATCCATGGTCACTCTGCGACCAGGAAGCCAAAGACAAGCCATGCGCCTGCACCGTGCTGTTGAACGTTCACAAAGTTAAAAAAGAAAGCACATGGAGCATCCATATCCTCAAGAGTAGTGAAGCGAGATCTCAAGTGCTCCCTTCTCTCTTATGTTGCAAGGTCCTTAATAAATTGGGATCATGTAAACCAGTCAATTTATTTTCTGTGCTATTTATCTCACTTTCAAGGGTGAAGGTTTTGATTGCTTGCTTCATTCTGATACTTGATAAAGTGTACTTTTGTGTACACTACAGTGTACAGTACACTGATACAGTGTACTTTTAACAGAGCAGCATGCTCTCCAACTTCCCAACATCAAACCATTGCGTCAGGTTGACAAAGACATTTTTCCTGTGGTCCCAGAAACAATGAAAAAGCTGACAGAGATCAGCATCATTTTAACTTTGTGTTAAAATGCCAGAAAACAGATTTGCTAGAGAAATGTGGCACTGTCATCATAAAAGAGGCTAACTGATAATCAGAGAATACTACTGGAAAGATGGGGCAGTCTATAATTATGCTACTGAACTGTTTTGATATGTAAACTGTGATATGTAAACTTGATATCTAACTGTGCTGCATTGATTCTACTATCTGTAATTTTGATCCAAGTGTACTGCTTAACTTTGGGTTTTTTCTCTCCATGTATCTAGGAGATTGAACTCTTTGAAGCAGACAAAGATACTATGGGTTTTTTGCTCTCCATGTAACTAGGAGATAATTGTGTGGCTCTTCTGTGTTGCCATCTAAGGAAAAATCAGTTGTACAGTTCCAGTCCACTCCAATGACAAGACACTCTTCACTGCCACACTGCTTTGATGCATTGCTTAAGCTGCTAAAGAAGATAGCCTGTTCAAGTCCTATGTTTGGCACATAGACATTGGTAAAATGAAAGTTGACACCTTTAATTTCGGCTTTGGTTATTACTAAATGGCCTTTAGCTATTTCTTCAACTTTTAAGATTTTAGCAGTTTTAGGAAACAAAGTGGTTACTCCTGATCTAAGATTAGTGTCGTGATTGAGTGTAAACTGTCCCTTCCACCACATAGCCCACACAACTTCATTATTAAAATCACTTTGTGTTTCCTGAAGAAAAAACACATCCAGTCTCTTTTGTTGTATAATTTCTGCTACTAGAGCTCTTTTATGTCTGTCCCTTCCACCATTGATATAAAGAGGGCCTATTCTTAGCATAGAAAAATAGAAAAGGAAAAACCAAGAAAGGAGCACAGAGGCCGTGTAAGGCCGTGAGCTGCTCGAGGTAGGTGGGTAGCATTTCTCCCTGATGTGCAGCAAGGGCTTGCAGCTGACTAACATCCGCTGGATTTCTGGTTACCGCTGGATACAAAGTATTCTGTAAGGAAACCTCAGAGGCGGAAGGTGTAGAATCCATGTGTGGAGTTTACTCAAACACACAAAGCATATAATCCAAAAAACGGATTTAAAAAAGTGTCAAAAAAAGAAAAGCACACAGTGAGGCAAACAGACGCAAAGACAACGAGCAGAAAATGTGGTCAGTATACACGCAGTGTTCCAGAAATCACAGAGCAGTCAATGTGGCAAACAAATCTAAAAACACAATCCAAACAGCAAAAAAACTATAGCACATTTCAAATACACAAGCTCAGTCTACTGAAAACTGACAATGGTGGGTCCAACAAGGGGTTGCTGGTACTCTAGTTAAATCTTATCTGCTCCAGTGTGGTCCAGTTCACCCTGGCCCCCTGTGGAGACCTCGCACTGTCCAATGGAACATTGGTTGCCAGGTTGCAAAGGTTGCCATCATAACAGAGATGCGGTCTGAGTAACCAAGGTGGGAGTGGGGCTCTACACAGTACATCAGGGACATTGGTGTAATTGGGTCCAGCAAATTCACGTTTACACAATGATGGAATTTATGGAGAACTGATTTGAGTTTTACAAAGTTGAAATCTCTTAATCTCAATAATAAACATTCTGAATGAGGGGTTAATTTGCTAATAGCTCAATAGATTTCACAAAGTATCTCCTTAGCATTAGTGAACTCAAACACAATGAACACTGGTAAATAAAATGATATGCATCTAACGGTCACAAACTCCACTATATCAATGATCAGTAATTAGAAAGTTATTGCACCATTCTCTTTTAACCACCATGAGCCTTACTGCACAAAGCTGCATTTCTGTCAGCACCAAACAAGGTGAGCATGTCTAGCCATAAACAAAGACACAATGGTCTCTAAACTCCTGACTTCCACACTCAAGTTTCCACTTTCTCATGCCCTGCTTTCAACACCTCTCTATTAGCCACTGGAATCGAGCGTGCTCAGGACTGTAGGCATCTGAGAGCTGTCCTGAAATCCTTAAGATCCTTAAGGAGGTACTCACAGAAAATCCAATGAAGTATGAAATTGGACAGACTGAAGGGAGCCAGGACATCAGAGCTCATTGGCAAATCATGGAGCCATGCTTGGAGTCCCGTAACTGCCCTGTTGGCCTAGCCCGAGACCCCCAAATATCCCACGATATAGGCAGACAAATTTCACTACACATTCGAAGCAGGTGCTCTTTTTTATGACTAGGAGTGCTGGCCAGAAACAAGCCCAGCCTGTAAGTTGGAATCCTGGGGTGAGATAAGAGGAACCCCAGCCATTGTCTCCTTTGGGATTGTGAGTGATAATTTCACGGCGAAGGTGATGGCCAAAAATACTGATGGAGCAAAACGCAACGCTTATGGATTGAGTTGATGACCTGGAAAACCAGTCACAGACAGCAAATCTCATGCTTTTTTAGTCTATGCTTTTTTTAGTTGGTGTCTGAGATGTTAATTGAAGTCATGGGTCAGAAATTTTTTGAAAGGCCCCCTGAACTGGAACAAGCACATCAATTGCTAGGTCCAAAACTACAAAAACGATGATCACTCCGGCCACTGGTTGTGTGTCTCCACAGATTCCTTGAAAAGGAAAACATGCTAAGATGGGCCAGAAAAAAAAAAGGCAATATACAAGGGGTCTCCGCAGATCTTGCCAGAAAGTGCACCACTTTTAAAAAAGTCAAACACCTGCTATATCAGAAGAATGTATGATTCCAGTTACTTCATCCTGCAGGACTATGAGTTTGTTACAAGGACAAGACTTTCATTTTCAATACACCCAATGGAGTTCAGTGTTTTTATGATCAGCGAATCTTGAAATCATGGCAGTAATATTGTGAGTTACAGAAGAGATAATGCTGACCTTTAAGCAGGCCTAAAACACTATAATGATTGAAAAACCTACAGTATGGTACTAGAGCCTTCTTTTTAAGTGCACTTTTTATCAGTGATTTATTGTTTGCCCTTGCGTTGACAATGAAGATACCTTGATTGTATAATTAACTAAATATATTATTGGTCCTAAATTTGATATCAAGTTTAATCTTATGTGACAGGTATACAATCTCTGTTTTAAGGTGGTTTACATGTGTTTTCCTTTGTGCTGTCAATTCTTATTTTAATAACTCATGGAATGTGCTATTGATATTGTATTTGCTATTGGTTTCAACAATACTGTACTAAAGATTAAATCAGACTCTATATCACTATCAGTATTATGCGAGATGTTCAAGGTACTCTGCTTCATGTAATGGAAGCATGTAAAGGAAACAAACACAGAAGAACCTTATAGAATCTATACAGAAGATTGACCATCAGTATGCTATGGCCCCAAAAGCAGAAGTAAAAAAAGGAAAGATGAACCTTAAGACAAAATATGATTTATTATTGACAGAAAACAAACATTAAGTGATTTATTTTTTCCTGTGCAAGGTTTTACAAACAAACATGGTAAAAAATGCAGGCAAAAAGAAATCCATATCTGAACATGATCCAGAAGCGCCATTGTGTCCTGTGGGCCAAGGCTCATTTAAAATGGTTCTATGGTCAGACAAGTCAAAATCTCACATTTTTGATCGAAATCACGGATACCATGTCCTCTGGGCTAAAGAGGAGTGAGACCTTCCAGCCACATATAAAACCACATACTGCAGATATTGCAACTGCATGGCTTTGTCATTGAAGTGTCCGGGTGCTGAAGTGGCCTGCCTGCAGACCAGATCTTTCACTTTTGGCACATCATTGAATAAAGAAATACGGCAAAGACGCATCTGGAACCCTATATCAGGCAAGAATGGGAAAAAATTCTAACACCAAAACTCCAGAAACTCATAACCACAATGCCCAGACATCTTCAAACTGTTTAAAAATAGAGGATGCTAATTTTGTGCCCAAATTTGTAGCCTGTAGCAGGCATCAAATTTAAAATGAGCTCATTTATTTGATAAAAGTGTAAAATATCTCTGTTTAAACATTTGTTTATGTTCTATTGTGAATAAAATATTGGTTCATGTAATTTGAAAGTATTTTATTTTATTTTATTCAAATTAAAAAAAACTTTAACACTTATGCAATTCAGATTGTAGATTCTACTTTCAAGCAATGGAAGGACCTGGGCCTAGTTAAGTGTAGTGACTTTTGAACTGATAATTTTTTTTATTCAGTTTAAGGTTTATATTCACTATAGTTAAACCAAATTGGCTAAACTATACACAAATATAGATGGTCATTGCAGTTCATCTCAGGCAGATCTAAACCATATGTTCCTGTCATGTTCTAAACTGAGACAGTTTTGGTTTTCAATTTTTTAAATCTTAAACTCATTTAAATTAAGCATTTGCCCTAACCAATAGTGGCTTTGTTTGGTGTCAACATTCACATAACTAAATATAAAGAGAATACCTTGTCATTTGCAACATTAACAGCTAGAAGAAGAATTCTTTTAGAGTGGAAATTATGAATTCTACCTAAACTGTCATCATGGCTTAATAATTTAATGATGTTTCTGAAAACTGAAAAATGTGTAATATTGGGGATTAACCAGAGCATTTTACATAGGGCCCTTTATTAATCCATATTGAGGATTAACATTTCTTCCTCTATGATGGTGTAGCGTCTCCAGGTCGGATCATTTGCTCCTGGTGTTTGTTAATATTATTCTCCAAAACCCAATTAATGATTACACTGGGCCTCAATGTTTTACGGCCACTCCACACCCTAAAAGTTTCTGCAAAGACTCAGGCACTGATAACCAGTCCCCCATTTGGGACCTTAAACCACAAATCACACCTTTTTGCCTAACAGCTTTAGCATCGTAAAAGCTGACTGTGCTTATACAAACAAAACCCAAATCTGGTTCACTCCTTCAGGGACCAAACGCCTCCCCCATCAGGCCAGAGTGGCCTGAGGAATGTGAAAAGATATCTCCCCAATGACCTCACACACACACACACACACACACACACACACACACTCATCAGGAGAGTTCTTTTATCCAAGTCTTAATAAAACTATA
>JAOTRN010000020.1:290044-305393 GCA_028566695.1 Bagroides melapterus | reverse complement strand
AAAATCTCATATATAAAAAATATCTTATATATATATATATATCACTTTAACATCATTAAATAGGTTTCCCCATTGCCATAAAAGTAAAATAACTGAATATAAACTTGTAAAAGGTAATTCACAGACATATACAAATGGAAAATATGTACAAGCTATGACCTATAACTCCATTACCTTGTGCATTATCCACATGCCTCCTGAAACCTATATATGAATATAAAAAAAAAACAGTGAAGAATGTGATTGCTCCTTCTACATCGCAGTTTTTGGAGGTTGTTGACCTCGCTACACTACTGGTAACTTATAAGAATTTTTTTCTTAAGATTCCCTCTGCTGTGGCAATAGGAGCCATGTAAATCTGGCCTAACTATGAAACTTTAGTGGTGTGCCTATGTGGTAGCCTAGTGGTTAAGGTGTTGGACTGCTGATTGAAAGGTCTTGAATCCCAGGCTGAGCAAGGGGTCCAGCAGTGGTAGCTTGGTGGCCCTTAACCCTCAACTGCTCAGCTGTATAAATGAGATGTTAGAACATTCAAATGCTTTAAATGTAAAGTCTTAATTCAGTTTTGTTGTAATAACTTGACTACTGATGAGTATGGAGTTTAGTCTCATCTGTTTCTTACCATGATGATGGCCTGAATGTACCAGCTATGTTTCATAGCTAACCTTTTTCTTTCTTTCTTTCTTTCTTTCTTTCTTTTTTTTACTGTGGGTGTATTTCACATTCTTGGACTCGTTTGAATTCATACCCTTAGATGAAAATGCTTCATCTTTATTAGAGCTTAACATTGAAGCTGAGGAACTGTTTGACAACATAACTAGCATAAAAGGAGGGAAAATGCCTGGACTATATGGAATTCTGACTGAAATGTATAAAATTTTTAAAACTAGATTAGTACAGTCCTTAATTGTACCAGGAGTCATTTAGCAGTGGATCCCTCCCCCTTCACTTACTGTCATGACAATTTCACTTTACTAGAAAGCCCAGAGCAATGATGAGGCAATTCTGACATTGGACCCTGAAGCCCTTAATGGAAGAAAATGGCGTTATCTCCTTGAGACGTTTTGGTGTGAAATTTATCAAATGGGTAGAAACATGTTTGCATAAAGGTTTTAAAATGTGATCAGACCTAGGCATTACTAAGTTATCTGAACTGTACAACAAAAATGGATTCATGCCATTTGAATGCCATAAGTCAGCATATGGCATCCCAAGCTTTATGTCCAATAAGGATAACAGTTTGAAGCTCCCTTCTCTATACATGTTAGCAAATGTCACTCTGAAGTCTTTAGAAGCAAACAGCCAGGTTTCACAGCTGTATAGGCTGTTTGTTAATAAATGCGAGAGGATCATCAAACAGTATCTTGCAGGCTTGGAGAACTGTTTTGCAAAAGCTCATATCACAGGCATGGTCAAAAATTTGTTCTTTGGCTCAAACCCAAACAGTTAATACACATTCTACATTATTGCAGTATAAATGGATAACCTGACAATACTCCTCTCCAGCTGTTGCATTACTTTAACATTAACATCCCTGACATTTTGTATCAAATGTAATCATGAAAAGGGGTCCGTATTCCATTGTATATTGTGTTTCTGGATAAATAATCAAAATGCACAATTTAGTAGTGAGGGATACCTGTTTACCAATAATCCCACTGGCCAAATCCAGCACTTTTCCCCCAAAAGACAAGCAAGAAAAAGCATCCTGGATCATCTTGTAAAGACTGTAAACATTTATACAAAATTGTTTTGTTAAAAAAATAGAAAACTATGTTTGTTTGTTTTTTTACCTTGAAAAAAGCTTATGATACAACCTGGAATATGGCCTCTTAAAATAATAATGAAGTGGTTTTCTGTGACACCTGGCAGATGGGCAACTGCAAAAGCTACCAAAAAATAACGCTCCCTAGCATAGTGGGGTTATTGTTCACTCAAGGTGTCCTCCTGAGACTGCAGACAGTGGCAAACCATGTCTGTTCAGAATCTGGTACAGCGAAGATTCACCCCAGAAAGGTCCAAAGCCAACAAGTTTCTCCAGCTCTTCAGCTTTCATTGTCTTCACACAAACACTCAGAGAGATGTACCAAGGCCAGTACTGAGTTTTGATTGACACACTGCACCAAGTAGACTGTTGTCATGGCCAAGACGTAAACACCCTGACCCTCCATCTTTATCATCAGAGCCATACTTGACTTTACAGACCTGGCCTCCATCTCTGCCAGCACCTTTCTTAATTGCAAAATCAGTGCCCAATTAGAAACACTGGTGCTGCTGTCACTGTTGTTAATAGCTTGTAAACATTGAACCATGCATCATGCTTCTTTGTAAAAAATAAGTAATAAATAATTCACAGCAGCAGGAAACCTGTGCTGGCTTATTTTTTACAAAGAATCGTGATGCACGGTTCATCCACCACCTGCAGGCAATTACGGTATTTATTTTTTATTGTCATCACTTTTGAAAACCCCGACTCACACAAAAAGTTGATGCAAATGGAAGCAGTAATTTTACGGCTGCATCAGAGGGCTGAGGATATTCAGTCATAACAGTTATCCAAAGCGAACTGACTCATGTCTGCACTGCAAGCTATACATAAGTTCAAGTTCAAAGTGTTTATTGTCGTGTGCACAGTGAGGAACCGAGTTCCCTGTACAATGAAATTCTTTGCTGTCCACAGTGAATGCCTTAAAAACTTAAAGAATACAATATAGAAATAGAATAGAATAAAATAATACTAATAGAATTAAAGAATACTGAAATATACACTATGTACATCTTACATGTGCGAAATTGAATATACTTATGCGAGGTAGTAAAGAAACTATGTGCAAGTTAGTGCAACTGCATGATATCAGCAGCAATATCATTAGCATGTGTAATGATATAATAGCAGCAGTAAATTGACAGAATATCAGCAATAACATTATATAAAAAAATTTGCAATGATAAGAGAAAATTAACAATGTGAGAGAAAATTAACAATGTGCAATACATAACAATTAACAATACATAAAACATGTGCTTAAGCTCCGTCTCTACAGCTCAAAAAGAAAATGCAAATGGAGAATCCCTGTAAACGTGCTTTAAATATTTTTTTTTTAATTATAATTATTTAATATTCTTAAATTCTATTTTTTAAAAATATAATACATTTTAAAAGGTTTAGGTTTTTTCATTTTTATGCACATAGTGGTCTCCAGTTATGACATATAATGATTTATGCAAGGTTGTTAGTCAGCAGTCAGTATGATAGTGTTTTAGTGTTTTTCCCAGTGGGTGCCTGGGAGTAGGCATTGGCTGAAGTATATTGAAATGTAGTGTGTGAAGTGTATTGCTGTCTACTGGATCAGTTCAATGTTCCGCCTCACTATTGTTTCTGCTTTACAGCACCTGGCCATCCCCAGAGTTGGAGCCCAGCCAGATCCGCCTTATAGTCTACCAAGACTGTGAGAGACGAGGACGAAATATTCTTTTTGACTCAGACACTAAGAAGAGAGGCATGGAGGAAGGCACAGTGGTGAGCACCCATACCTCCATATGCCAATCCCAAGCAATTTTCAGCATTTACAAGCATTACCTTTTGAACACTATTAACATTTAAACACAAGTTAAAGAAAATAAATAAATAAATATTTACAATTTTTTTGTACTACTGTTTGCAAAGCGGTACATTTTGAATGAGCTTTGTTGAGTGCACTGCACTAAACAACCTGTCTGATGCATGTGATTGAAGTGTGAGAAACTTGCAGGTCTGAGAACATCTGTGGCTGCATTCACATAACATGCTTTGCCAGAGGCTCTTGTAATATTGTGTGTGAGAGTGATGGAGCATGAGAGACGAGAGTTGACAGTAGTAATTTATGCTGTGGGAGTCATGATTGTGGGTCAAATGCTCAACTGCTTTCGTGTGCTTTATCAGTGGTTGAATAGACATTGTCATGTATTGACGTGTAAATAGTGAAGTGGAAGATGCCATGTGTATCAAATGACCTTAGTTCTGTAACTACACCATGTTCTAAGCCATAACTGCAAAGGATATTTATATTATTATTTTTTTTATAAATTAGCTGTATTTATTTATTTGTATTTTCTTCATTCATATTTATTGTAACCTGGGCTAGAATTTTGAGCAGATATATTAATAATCTATTCCAATTACCATGTGTTATTATGGTAATTTTTAATGTTTTTAGTGTTGTCAGTGTTTTTATGACTACAATACATAGTTTATGGTAAATGTACATAATATGAAATTAATCTGTTCCATATTTATTCTTAATATATCCTTGTTTCTTATCTGGGTATATAGTCTATATAGTATAGAGTATATTGTTTTGAGGTTCTCTTATTAATCAAAACCCTGTATGATTGCAAACCGCAGATATGTATATTTATGCTAGCTTTTCTGCACTTATGTTTTTAGAAGGTGTGTGGTGAGTCTCAAGCTAAAATTTTCAGAAAGTGTTGTCCATTGAGGCCAACTGGGGGAAGCTCCAGCTCTCTGGACAGCAGTTCTTCCTATGCCTCTGAGCCCATGGAGCACAATCATTTCCAGGTCAGCATGGCACAGTTCTTCCCCCTGACCTTGTATTAGATTTATATGTATATGTATATGGATTTTGGATTTTTATTTTAAGTGTCAGGAATTTGATTTGAATGCTCTTTATTTTGGGCAGCAGAGCTGATGAGACATGTATATTGTGACTTTTTCTTATTTTAATGATGAATGTACAGTATGTTTATTTGGTAAAAAGTGAGTTCTGGGTTTGGGGGACAATGCTAATCTTTTTGGTCTGACAGTACATTCATTCTTGCTTGTCCTTAGGGTGCTTCACGCTGCTCCTCAGACCCCAATATGTTGGGTGAAATGATGTTTGGGTCAGTGGCGATGAGCTACAAAGGGTCTACACTGAAAATACATCAGATTCGGTTAGGAAGAAGCCATCTCATTGAAGATTTTATTGGGGGAATGAAACAGGGCCATGTTGGTGTGGTATTATTTGGCTGAAAAGCAGACACATTGCTATTCAATCTAAACCATGCACTGATCTATGCCTCTGTCGCGCTCACTTACTTGCACACATTCACACATACTTTCTCTTTCTTGCTCTGTCTTGCTGTCCTTGTGTTCATGTACAGATCTCCCCCACAGCTGATGCTTAGCAAAGTGTTTACAGCACGGACAGGTGGCAGTGTGTATGGCAGCCTAAACACGTAAGCACTGCTCATGTATTCTTCCCCATTCACACTTTTTTTTTTGCACATCTAACATTTTTCTAATGTTTTCTTGCAGGCTGCAAGACAGTTTGGATTTCATCAGTCAAGAGTCAAGAACTCTCAAGCCAGATCAGCATGCTGTGGTCAATGGCTTCCTAGGAAGCATAGGTATTCATTACACAATGGACCTTATTGATCAGCTGGGAACAAAAAGTAAATTTATACATTTATACAGGAACATTTACGCAAGAAATGTGTTATTCATGTTAATCCAGGTACTTTGTAATGGTAATATTATTAAATGTCTATGGGCACTTCATAGTTTGTATAATTTATGTACGTGACTGAATGGGAGCCTTGATTGATGGGGTTTGTATTGTATAATTGGCACAAGTTAATGAATGTTTTATGTGAAGTATGTTGTCACGTATAGACAGCTTAGTTATTTCAATTGTGTACACAAACCTTACAGAAAGTTTTGAGAAATAATAATCACTTTAAAGAAACAATCAAAATCCTATTGTAAACAGTTTTTTTCCCCACTATGGCGAGGAGAAAAACATCTAAAAATAATAGGTTTCAACATGAACTGAAGCCAGTAGGACATCTTTGGATGCGGTAGATTGGAAGATTCAAAGCCATGAATACAGCTGACATTATATGATGTAATTTTGTCAACATGGGCAAGAATCTCAAAAGAAACTTTTGGAAAAATTAAGCAAGTTCTGTTAGCAAGTTACTTGTGTAAAAAAAAAAAAAAAAAAAAAGGTAATACATTTTTAGATCCTAAAAATGGTATAAATCCTTTCTTTTGTGTAATAAATGTTCTACTTAGAAAACAGAAGGAAATAAATCTTTTTTATGCTTTTACAGAAAAACATGGGTCAGTATGGGCACTTTGCATTATGTCACGTCCGTCACACTTGATAAAGCTTGCATTAGAAGAGCAAGTACAAAAAGAGTGTTTTGAAGATTTATGTTCCAATTTCTTTTAACGAAAACTAGCTAAGACGGTTTTATTTACCTCTATAATTATGGATAAACTGCATGTACATTCTGTCATCTGTCCCTGTGGCCCACTATTTCTGAATGAATATTTTATTATTTGAAACCTTGATGGTTGACTGTAAAAGTATTTCACCAGTTAATTACTAAAGCAAAGAAGTACCAACCCCATGCTACTGAATTTATCTGGATCCACACAGGAGAGGCATTAGATAGCCAAAGAACTTCTGTGACGGACGTGACACGAGCCGTGACGGACATGATGTAAGTGACTTGTGACCAAGAAAACAAGAATTCAGTGCTGGGAATAATAGGAATAGGGAATAGGAATAAGTTTTCAACACCAATAACAACAAATTAGTTTAGGCATCCTATCACCTTTAAAACTTCTGGTCACAATGCAGGATGCATGCCTCAGAGCACAGTGTCATTGGAATTTAAGGTTACGACTAGTGCCCGTTGCCAGTCTATTGAACAGTGTGAAACTGAGCATGGTGCCTGCTTGCTGCCTGTTAACTGAACTAAAACACCACCATGATGTATAAATGTTGTTATGTCATGACATTGTCAGCATCGTATCTTGACATAGCTGGCATTTCCTGTCTCGATGTCACATGTCTCATTGATTTAGGTAACGTGACACCCTTTTGGGTGCATAGAACGTCATTTCACCCTACATAATGGGCACCAACTGTATATACTGGCTTTCTAAAATCAGTGCAGTCAGGTGTCATCATTGGCAATTGTCATGAAAGGTCAGCGAAGGTGGTCTACATCCTGATGCGACATTAGTGATGTCTTAATGTCCCTCAACAGGTAGCAAGCAAGCACTGTAGTCAATTTCTGACTGTAACATCATAACATAATATTGCAAACCAATGACATCACGCTCTCAGGTACACATGCTGCATTGTGGCCTAGTCACTTTTTCACCATTTTTGAATAAGTAGGAATATAATTACAGCTATGATGACTGCATTCCACACACTATCTTCAGTGTGCTTAGATTAGAGCACAGTCACAGCTGTGTCTGTGGAATGTGTGCAGAGTTGCTACATCTAAGCAAGACTTTTCTATGCTGATAAAATTCAAATCATCTATTATCTTGAGTCACTATTTATTTCTTCTAATATATAAATTATACTAACCCTGTCTTTTTGTCTGGCAGTCAATTATCTTTTCTCTTTCAAGTATGTTAGAAGATATTCAATATTGGGGGAAAATGGTAACAAATGAATTGCAATTATGGATTAAATTAACATTCAGTTGTCTTTACCTGAGAATACTGTGCAACATATGTTAAATCAGCTATAGATGTACAGTTACCATAAGTTGTCACCATTTACTTTGCCAGTGCAAGTCATTCTACATCTTGTAAATCTAGGATGAATACTACTTATCAATCCTGACAAATTAGCTGGCACACTGCATAACGTTCAGGATCATAGGTATACGCTATAATTATGTCCAACCATTGAGGTAGGATAGGCTTCTAACACAATTTTATGTGATTACAAAATGTTATTATTTCTGTGAAAATTTGCTTTACTTATCGTAATTGTTTTTGAAATCATGCAAATATTAGCATGAATTGTTTTTGCTCTGTTTGTGTTAGGGCTGTTATGCTCCAGTTGCCTTGGATATACAGTGTCTCTTGAAGGTTTGTGAACCCTTTAGAAATTACAATATTTCTGCATAAATATGACCCAAAACATCATCAGATGTTTAAGTCCTAAAAGTAAACAAAGTGATCATAATAAACAAATGAGCCAAAATATTATATTACTTACCAGTATGACTTGCAATAGTGTGAACCTTTGCTTTCACTATCTGTTGTGAGCCCTTCTGCAGCAATAATTGCAAATAACTTTTCCGATCTTTCGATCAGTCCTGCACAATGGCTTAGGAGAATTTTATCTCATTCCTTGGTACAGAAGAAGCTTCAACATTGGGATTTTGGTGGGTGTCCTCACATGAACTGCTTGCTTTAGGTCCTTCCACTTTTTCTTTTAGATTAAGGTCAGGACTTTGACTTTGCCATTCCAAAACATTTTTGTTCCTCGTTAATTATTCTTTGGTAGACAGACTTGGGTCTTGAGACTTGTGATCATTTTTCTTGAGATGTTCTGTCATTTTCCTTTAGTTTTCATTGTTCAATCAATGATTACTGTCATGGCCCAGATGCAGCAATACAGGCCCAAAGAATGATACTACCACCACCACCAGGTTCCCAGAAGACAGAAGGAATAAGGTTCCTTTGCTGGAATTCAATTCATTATTTTCTTTTTCCAAAAATAACGCGTCTCATTTTAAACCAATAAGTTTTTTTTTCTTGCTACGCTGGAAATTATTTTTCCAATAGTCCTGTGGCTTACCAACATGATCTTTAGCAAACTTCATGGACAACAATGTTCTTTTTGGGGAGCAGTGGCTTTCTCCTTGGTTCAGTGTTCACCTGAAGGCAGACTAATAAACATTAGCCTGACTATAGATTTTTGGAGTCCAAACTCTTTAGAGATGGATTCTTAATCTTTTCCTGCCTGACGAGCAACAATAACTCCTAGAATCCTCAGGAATCTCTCTTGTTTTTGCCATGATTCACTTCCACAAACACGCATCATGAACATCAGACTTTGGAATATCTCTGTTCTTTACACAAAATAGGGCACTCACTGAGACCTGATTGTGATCCCATTGACTGAAATCAGATGGACTCTAAATTTGATTTTGAAATTGTATACTAATCCTAGAGGTTCAAATACTTTTGCTTCTCATGGATATATAATGCTGGAACAAGTTTCTGAATAAAAAAGTATCAAGTATATTTGTCTGATTTGTTTGATTGTGTTTAGTTTGTCTTTTTTCCATCTGAAAATATTATGATATTTTGGGTCATATACAGAAATATAGAATGTTCTAAAGGGTTTACAAGTGACACTGTATTCTCATGTCTCAGGTCCTTTTGCTTGACTAATGTTTCTGTTTCTTTCTCTCTTTGTTTGTCTCATTCTCTCTAATGTTTACTCCCAACCTACTACCCATTTCTGTTACCTGTGGTCATTGTCCTGCACAGGATTTTCTCAGCTATGCAGCCCTCGTCGGGCCTTCTCTGAGCAGGGCCCTCTACGTCTCATCAAGAGCGCCTCTTTCTTTTCAGGTTGGCGCTGTGTGTTTGGGTGTGTGAAGCAACGAAAAGTGTATGCGTTGTCAGCATATAGCTGTTTGTGGCTAGCACATACACACTTTAAAATACTTTAGACAGTACCACCTTCATTCACCTCCTTTAAAGCTGCTCATCTTCACTTTTTGCCGTTTTTCCTTTTCACTTCTCTGTAGCTATAGCCATCATGTCAGCAAAGTTCCATGATTACTTTTTGATTCTTGCTCTTCTTCTCTTAATCACCATCATTAGGGTTAGTGACCTGATGTTTTGCTTATTGCACATGACTAGTCTAAAGGCTAATATATATATATATATATACACACACACACACACACACACACAGTGTTATGAAAAAACCCATTTCATTGTAAATGATGATAATAGGACTAAGCAGAGACTGAGCCAGGAGCATAAAAAAATCAATACTACATGATTGTGTATTCTATTATATGCAGGTTGCTTAAGCTAGTTTACCTCTCAAATTTCAGGTTGTTAAATTCCAAATAAATGGAGCTTCTTCCTTTAGTTAACAAAATGAAATTAATGATGTATCATTGCTATAGAGCATTAGAGTTTGATATGTTTTCCCTACTTACATATGCATATCATAAGGCCTGAAAGCACTGCATGCTAAGGGAATATGTTGACATGTGACATCTATTTGACCCACTAGTGTAGAGGTGTAGTGGTGGTGGTTAGCAATGCCCTTTGCCGTGGAATATTAAAGTGTTATTCATTCTGTCAAACTCTTTCTTTACGCAATTCTTTCATAGGTCACAGTAACCCCATGGACATGCCTGCCCGAGGACCTTACGATGAGAGAGAGAGCGGCATTGCACGATCAGGTGTGTGTATGTCTGCATGTGAGACATCCAAAATGTGGTTATTTGTAAAATGCACATTGGGTTTCATTCAGCAATGTTTAGGTAAACTTGTGTGTTAATTTTAAAATAAAAATCTAAGCTGGATTTCAAAAGTTTCTTAGTGTTAGCCACAAGCACGTGTAAATGGACGTGCTGTGATATGAACCAACAAAACATGTATGCCAATGAAATACACACATTGTAGCTAAACTTCAGCCAGGACGAAACACAGCTCTTCTCACCATCATTACCTGTTTCAATAAGCCCCTCCCCTCCATTACAAAAACATGACATACCGAGTTGTCTCTACTTAATATGATCATTACACTCAATTTTTGTCACAAATAGTGCAAACGACTAATTTCATTAAGTAGTGACAAAGTTTTTATAAAAAAACAAAAAAGAATAAGTAGTGACCACTTAAATATTTAATTAACACACAATCCGGGTTTAGAGGGTAAGCATTTCCTATTTGTGCACTTGTGTTTAAAGAAATTACTCCTCCGTAACTCTATCTAAGCCATTTCTCTGAAAAACTAGTCCTAAATTACCAGTGGTTACAGTGAGGATTGTTTCTGTTCCTGGGTTTTGCCTTGAAATGTCTCTAATACAGAGTACCTGTACTGATCACTCTCCAGCTTGCATTACGTCCTAACAAAACCCTTAGGCCAGGGGTCTCAAACTCAACTTACCTGAGGGCTGCTGGAATTAAAGTCTGGGTCAGGCTGGGCCGCATTAAGTATTCCACCCAAAAAAGGGTTTCAAGTATTCAAAAAAAAAAGGAACGCAACTCCAGTCTTCTCAATCTTTATCATTAACAGTTCTTCAACATTAAAGTTTCTTCTGAATGTGAATGGTTCCTCTGAATTTGAACTTTCCTTTCTGAACATGAAAGGTTCTTCATGAACACATTTAGTTAGGCTATATCCAGTTTGGCATTTTTAATTAACATAGCCCTGTTCCATTCTTCATATTATTATGTTTATTATTTATAATTATTATTGAATTAATATTACAATTAATTTGACCCACAATAATTTCATAGCACATCACCGCATAACTGACGCACGGCGAGGATAATAGGTTAAAGCTTACTCCTCACTGAAAATGTTTTGAAAAGGTCTTTCAAAACAGGTTTATTAATTATAGGTCTATAATTAAAATTATTAACACTCTAATAATCAATGGTATTCAATGATAACTAAAAAGCTATTCAAGCACAGAATTAAAAAAAAAAAGATAAAACTGTTTAGCTAACTCAAAAACGTTTCTTTTCATTTCATTATTATTTTTTTCCACCAGTCTATGTTCAGACCGCAAGAGAAATATTAAGGGAATACATTAGAACATTTATGAAGTAGATTCGTCTCGTCGTCTCTGAGAGAATGTGTGCCGTTAAAGCGCAGTCAGTTTTTTCTAGTCTTTTATAATGTAGTATAATAGTACTATTAAGAGTTTCCTTTAGGAATTTATTTATTAATCTACCCTGATGCAACAAATCTCTCAGTCCTCGATAATCCCTCCGATAAAGGGGGAAGTGGACTAGAAAATGAAAACTTTCTAGTCTAGTGAATCAACTGAGATTCACCGCATAACTCTTGCGCAGAGTTTGTACGTTGGCTAGCCTTCCTGGTTTAAAACAAATATTTACAATATTGCGAAATATCTAGCCCTCCCAACTTTGAGCCACGAATTTGCGCTACTGGACCCCGTCCGTTGGTTGGCTAGTGTCCGCTTTTGCCCAGGCACGTCCTAAAATAAAATTCTGAGTACGCCACTGATGGGATTATAATTTACCATTTTAGAACAAATACAATATTAGAACCAGTTTGAGGATTTGAGGTAGTTTGTGTGCTGTATTAAACTTGATGACTCTCACTAACTGTCTCAATTTACCTCTTTCTGCAGCATCTCTGAGTAGTCTGCTGATCACACCATTCTCGTCACCTGGCTCTTCTCTCACCAGTAGCTGTGCCAGTAGCTACCAGCGCCGTTGGTTACGTAGTCAGACCACCAGCTTGGAAAATGGAGTCTTCCCACGATGGTGAGAATGCTGCAGGGGTGATCCACACAGACAGAAAAGTCCTTTGATGACTACATGCTGATTAAAAATAGCTGGCTATAAAATTTTTGTGTTGTGTGTTTGAGTACAGGTCTGTAGATGAGAGCTTTAACATGTTAGATGAGGCTGGTGTCCCAAGCCTAGGTACAGCACGGAAGAAGAAGATAGCCATCGGAATCATCTTCCTCCTGTCACTCAATGAAGAGGAGAACAGAAAGTTCCAGGAATTTTTCTTCTCCCACTTCCCCCTCTTTGAGAGCCACATGAACAAACTGAAAAGTTCAGTTGAACAGGTATGGCACGTTCGTCTTACTATGTATTAATCATGTGTAAAATTCTCCAATATACAGTATTTCACTGGGATTATAGAGGACTGAGAGATTTGTTGCATCAGGGTAGATTAATAAATAAATTCCTAAAGGAAACTCTTAATAGTACTATTATAGTACAGAATAAAACCTAAATCAAATAATCAAATCCATCAAAATCCATTACAGACTTAGACATCAGTCTGGTCCCAAGAATTTTTTTTATGAAGACTGGTAAGCATTTAAGAAGATATTACTGTTTTTCTGTTCTTATGTTTCAACAGAAGTTTGCAGTGTTTAATCTAAACAATAAAGTCCAAACTATTCAGACTAATTACGCACATATAGTGTTATTGACAATAAAGAACCTTGAACCAGACTGTAGAATTTAAAACAGTTAATATTAAACTGAGCTTGAGAAGTTAAGTAAAAGTCAAGATGAACATTTACACTAATAAAGCAGAAAGAGGTACAGCACAAGTGCTTACAGAGCATAAACCATTACCACGATACTAAACTCATTAACATTTCTGTAAGTATAAATTTGTTCTATATTTACATATATGACAAGACTGTTTATACAAATGAATGCATGACGCAAACAGACACACTCCACTACTGTTTAAAACGTATCATTTTCAAGTCTAACTACATGTGCTGCCTGTTTATGTTTATGCATTGTGAAAACAGGCATGTGTTTATAACCATGCACTGCTAAGATGGTTTAATCTTTATTACCAATGTGCCCATGCACATTTTATACAGAATATCTTTCCACTGATTTGGAGTTCTGCTCAGACAATGTTTCAGCATAACTGCCATTTTTGAAGTGCGGGAATGTAGACGCCACCCTGTGCTCGGCGCCAATCAGTATATTCAACCAATCAAATTCGTTGCCCACTTGAGCCAAGGTGCACAATGTGTCTTGGATGTTGCTTAACGGTTACCTATTAAATACTTGCTGAATTTCTCCTGAGGGCAGAGAATTATAGTGTTGATGTTAATGAAATGAATGAAATGAAAGCGTGGAAATTCAAAAATTCAAAAGATTGTAATTCACAGTTTATATTTCAGATAATATTTCAATTCACAAAATCAAAGTTCAATACAAAGGTCAAAGTGGACAAATTTGAGAGTTTTAGGCAGACCAAGTTTATAATTTATAGACGTCCTTATATTATAACTTTACACAGAAAAAGATTATTAAATCACACATATGTTAATATTGGTAATGTCCTGTGTTCTGTATTGTTTTCATAAGTTTTTAATTGTTAAATTTAAGGTCTTACTCTGTAAAACAAATTAAAGGTTTTTACTGGTTATTGCATATTTTGTGAAATATGATTTTATACTGTATTTCACTGTTAAATTTACAGACTTTTTTTTTACAGTGCAGGTTCCCTTGAACACATGATTAAATTGAACACTTGACTTCCACTTGAATTCCTAGATGGTATCTCCCAAACACTGTGCATTTATTGTGAGAGAGCTTAAAATATTTTATTGTTGTTAATAATGAATAATCAGTGATAATGAAAACATTTGTAATTCTTAGGTACTTTAGGACTGTTAACACTGAACATACTCATTCCTTCTTGGTCTTATTTTGTAGTTTAAACAAAAGTAATGAAACATGTAAGCAAGTGCTCTTAGAGTTTGCAAGGCCCCTGAATCCTAATGAGCATAGCTACTTTACTTTTATTTAAAAAGTAAATACACAGAGTACACCAGGAGCAAATATCCACTAGTCCCAGCAAAGTCTTGAGTCTGTCAAGGTTATTATGTGTGTTTTTAAGGAAATCTGGTTGTAAGCAAATGATTTCTTGGTTGACAGACTTCTTTTTACAGGTAGGTACTTTATTGGTGGTTAATATGCAGCTCTATGTTGGTATGTCCTATATAATTTGTGCAAATTGTGGGCTATCTTAATAGAAGAGTGAGCTGTGACTGATATTCAGAGGATGTATGAGCATTGATGGTCAGTTGCAGAATGGATCTTTGTGTTTCAAGTGATTTTTCATGTATGAGTAATTAAACTTGGAGACAGCAGTGCAGTGGAAGCATGAAAGCATTCTTCTTGACAATAGAGTGTGACATGTAAAGTATACTGAGCTTTACAAAAATTCAAATGGATTTCAGACAACACTAGAAAATCCATACCCATGATGATGGGCACAATGAGGTCTTCATCCTCCATGATGTACAAACCTAAAGAATATTTTCCATTCTTCCAATTCACATTCACAGTTCCACATACCTAAGGCAGATAACACTTGTTCCTTTAACTTGCTTAAAGGTTTGCCCATGACTAGAACTGTTCATACCATTTCAACTGTCTTCAACAGGTACTTACCAGTAAATATTCTGTCTCAACCATGGTTTGAAAATATCTTCAACAAATTAACATAAGTAGCATCAAACTCTTCGGATTGTCCAGTCTGACATTTGTAACAGGTAAAATACGTGTGAGGGCTTTGACTTCTTACATGAAAATATATACTTACATTCTCCTTAACACACTTCCAAGGCATGGGTTACAAATTCTTGAAATGGCCAGTACAATTTCCTTCTCAGATATTGCCTTCTATCTTAAACAAAAGGCTTGATAGTGGTAAGCAAAGTTTCGAATACATACAGTACTGTGCTAAAGTATTCCCTACAAAGATACACTAAAATGAATGACTAAATAACTTTACAGAAGAATATTTACATGCCTGTAAAGAAAGTG
>JAOTRN010000020.1:278215-289944 GCA_028566695.1 Bagroides melapterus | reverse complement strand
CTTCAGACACAGCTCGCAACCTTGGGGTAACCTTGGACAATCAACTGTCCTTTTCCTCACATGTTGCTAATGTGACAAGGTGTTGTCGGTTTCTTCTCTTCAACATCAGAAGTATTTGGCCATATTTGACCACATAAGCTTCTCAGGTACTTGTTAAATCTCTTTTTATTTCAAGACTGGACTACTGCAACTCACTGTTGGCAGGTCTACCTATGAACGCAATTCGTCCTCTGCAAATATCCAAAATGCACCTGCATGACTGGCTCCCGGTAGCTGCACACATCAGATTCAAAACACTGATGCTTGCCTACAAAGCCATCAATGGACCAGCTCCCGCTTACCTCAAAGCTCTTATCACGCCTTGCACGGCACCTTGCACCCTCAGATCTACCAGCACTGCTCGACTGGTCCCACCATCTTCCAGGGTAAGATTTAGGCATACATCAAGGCTCTTCTCTGTACTAGGACCCAGGTGGTGGAACGAACTTCCTCTAGAGGTCCCAACAGCTGAGTCACTGGCTGTCTTCAAAAGACGATTGAAGACCCACCTCTTCACAAAACACTGGACCTAGCACTTTCTTCCCTTCCCTGTTGTAAAAAAAAAATTGTTTTAGGCTGTTAGTATCTTTAGTCTTGCAACATACTGAACCTGAGCTAATCTATTCAAAGACAGATCTAAAAGCACTTTTGTACATCGCTCTGGATAAGGGCGTCTGCCAATTGACCTTAAATGTAAATGTATATCCTGTAAGGGACATATTTCTTGACCATCTTTTTTACTATGCGAGTTCGTCTCTCACCATTTTCTTTATACTCCTCCTCATTGTCCATCTCAATGTTAATATGTCTGTTTTCACAATGACAGGATTGCCTAGCCTTTGAATTGACCTTTGTGACAAGAGCATATGTGGATGATTCTTGCTAACTTTGATCATGGATGCCTGTAGAATAATCCTCACTTTCTCCCATCAGGTAATGTTGCTGTTGATTCTTTATTTCTTTAAGCTCTTTAAATGGATAAAGTGACCCTTGTTTATGTATTTATTTTTTTATAGGCCGGGTATGAGTTTCAGAACAGTTTGTTTGATCCCAGTTCTACAGCAAAGTGATCAATCTGTTGTTCTCATCTGCCAGTCTCTTTTTTAGGGCCCAAGCACTGCAGTGCGCAGGGCCCTCTTGTTTTCCGTCGTATTATTAGGGCCCAAGCACTGCAGTGTGCAGGGCCCTCTTGTTTTCCGTTGGATTATTAGAGCCCAAGCACTGCAGTGCGCAGGGCCCTCTTGTTTTCTGGCGGATTATTATTATTATTTTTTATTTTTTTTTTTATTATTATTATTTTTTTTTTTTTCAAAAATTTGGGCACTTTTGGGGGTCTTAACATACTCAAAAACTCATGAAACTCGGCAGCCCGGGCAAGTATATAATATTATATACTTATAAAATTTGGTAGACATTTAGAGCTCATTAAACTGAACCATTTTCATGCTGCATATCATGGGTTGTAATCCACAGGAAGTGATTTATTTAGAGTTGTTTGAAAAGCGCATTCAATGGTATTTGAAATACTCCTTCTAGGGAATTGATACAACCGCCACCAAACCCAGGCTAATATGATCTCAAGACATTGATAATGCTAAATTGCGAAGGAATTTTTGATATCTAATACGGTTCAGCCGTGAGGAGCCCTTAAACTTATGGCGCATATAACGAAACAGGAAGTAGCCAATAACTTCTGTATACAACTGTTGTTTAATAACTGCATGTACTCTAGGCTGTAATTTAGAATGATCAATCAATCAATATGTATTATCTAATTAAGTCATTCTAAAGCTCATTACATGGACATGTTCTCTGGTGCACCCGGGTGGTAATGGCACACGGTCTTGGGCCCGTCATCGCTGCTTGCAGCTATATTTTTTTTACTTTGTGGCTGTTCAGCTAAAGCATTAATCTGACATTGTAGTTTGTCCATCTCCCACTTCTGCAGGTGTTGTCGAATTTGTTTGCCAACAATCACAGACCATCCATCTCTCCTAAGGTTTACATTTAGATGCTGTGTCTTCCGTAAACCTTTTTGATGTCAGCCAAGTCCCATATTCCACTGTCTGACCACTTAATGTTGTACTTCTGGCACGCTTTCTTATTCCCAGCCTTTTGTCCAGGTATTCATTCAGGTTTTCCATCATCTGGTCAATTGTTACATTAGGAAGCACAGTTCCATGTTTCTGTTGGTTTCAGTGCAGGGCTATCACTATGTGGGGGCTTTGTGTAAAGCCATGGCAGTGTATGTGCTTTCAAGTTAAAGAAACACACAAAGGAAAAAATGATCAACAATACAAATGTGTTTGTTAATTAGTGTTGTTTGGTTGTTACAGGTGAGAAAACAAAAGCTTTATCTCAAAGAAACTTATTTACATAAGAGTAAAATACTACACTTTAAATCTTCCTGTATCGTTCAGTGGAAGGCAAATTAACTTACAGTTCCTTAATTTTGGTTCTAGGCAACCGTTGTCTAACCGTGTTATAATCTTTATTTCTAAAAATTATGAATTCTTGCAGCAATTCCAGTTCCAACTATTATTATTCTAAATTGTGGCTAGTGATCAAGCACCCTGTGAAGAATCCTAAATTCTTACAGAAATTTCAGTACCAAACTGATTTCAACAGCTTCTACAATCTCTAGACATATGAATTTTTTGACAATTCCTGCAGACATTTAGAGAAAGGAGCAAGCCTCAGCTTCTACAGTCTCAAGATGAACGGACCAAATTGTTTCTTTAACAATTCCAGCAGACTCCAGGAGAAAGGATAAAGCCACAGTTTTACAGTCTCTAAACGAACGGACCAAATTGCTTAACAATTCACTCAAACTCCAGAGAAGGCCCAAGCCTAATTTACAGTGCTACACTAAGTTCTTTGAGACAAAGTCCAAATGATTCAAAGATTTCTGTCCATGTACTCAATTCAATTGTCAACTCAATTCAATTTTATTTGTATAGTGCTTTTAACAATTGACAATTGAATCTTTGTAGGGAATGGTCTTGTACATAATGCAGACATCATAAACTTATATAACAAAATTTGTACTACAGATATGGTGCCTAAGACTTTTGCACAGTACTGTAGATCCATGATACTTTAATTGGAACTTAGTCGATTGGAATCGATTTCCCCGACTTCCCACATGTATGCAAATGAGTGCCCGAGCTGAGACAAAGAAACCCTTTTCCCGCCGAAAGTTCAAGTCATGGATTGGTCACTCTAGGAAAACTAGGTGGACCAAGATAACAATAAAAGGTCAAGCCTACAGAGGTTTGGTGCTGGCAAGTCAAAGAAGAAGTTATGTGGCGCTAGTCAGAGGAGAAGTTTTGGAAAGAAGGAGAAGGAAGGAGAGACGAGGCGCGGAGGCAGAGGAGGGAAGAGAGTCTCGGATGGAAGGTGAAGTTTCCCGGGAGAGCCATGTGGGAGTCGCGGGGAGAAGTTCTTGCCGTGGGGAGTTTTCGCTGTTTAAGTCCCTTGTCCCGGAAAGCTCCGGGACAAGACTTTCACTTTCTTTGAAACTTTGCTGACATTTTCAATCAAGAACTTTGCACCACCAGAACCTTTTAAATCTCCAGCGGAATCTCTAGACTTCGAACCTCCAAATCTCCTTGACCATTGCATCAGGAAGCGCAACAACGAACCAATGCAAGTAACAAGACTAATTAATAGATGCGTAATTTTAAGATGAAGCCCCTTTGCTGTCTTTGTAGTATGGGCAATATGATTATCAAAAGCCAAGTTACTGTCTAATATGACATCCAGGTCTTTCACTGTCACGCTAGTAGTAACAGTACAACCTTCTACCTGGCTGTTGAATTGTGAGAGTAATATTTCTGTCTTATCAGAATTTAACATTAGGAAATTACAGGTCATCCAGTCTCTAATATCTTTAACACACTCTCTTAACCTAGAAAATTTAGATATTTCATCTGGTTTTGATGAGATGTATAACTGGGTATCGTCAGCATAACAATGGAAACTAGTCCCGTGCTTTCTAATAATGAAAAGCAGAGGTCCTAAAACTGATCCTTGAGGGACCCCATAATTAATTTCTATAACCTGGATAGTTTCCCATTTAAATCTACAAAATGGTATCGATCAGACAGGTAGGATCTAAACCAACTTAATGCGTGTCCCTGAATACCTGTGTAATTTTGTAAGCGATCAGACTGTTGATCTTTATTTGAGGTTGTAGAATCTCACAGATTTGTCTGTTCACTTCTTGTTCCAGTGGTTTTGGTGAGTTCTCTTCTTATCTGACTCTCCTGGCTAGCTTCGTCAAATTGTTAGATTTTTCTTGAATTTAGCTGAGCAGCAGTTGGGTGGCTCACCAACGTATTAGTATGCCTCACAGACATAATATAATCAGCCATTAGGTTCACCCTTTACATTTACATGTTAATTACAGGTGGGGCACAGGAACATTAGGCTTTGATTATGTGTGCATGAAAGAACTAGATACAGAATCCTTCAAAACATAAATACACATGTGTAATAGCAGCAGTTGTATGAGGTATTGAAATGTGGCGTGCAAAACAGCAATTGAGTGAGATTTTTAATACAGGGAAAATAATTAACTTAAGAAAAACTTGTCATATAATTTATACAATACATTTTTAATTTTTGCATAATTGTTTTATTTGAATGATTCTGGTTTTTAGAGTTTTTAGAAAATATGTCCACTAAGCATCAACAATTATAAGCTATTATACATAGGCCCTTGTGGGATCTTTTTCATTTTATAACTGTTGGCTATGTTTTTTAAGAGCTATTTTTACTTGCAATATTTAAACAGATTTTAACTTGTTTTTATTAAAAGTACTTTGGGGATAATTAATATTATGAGCCTTCCTAATGAACGTATAATACTATGCAGTTGTTGAAATATAGTTTGTAAAGTGGTCATCACATGTCACCCCAAGGTTTTTTATCTCTTCTTTCTTGCTTGAGTCTAACTGTACTTTGAGAATGGTGAGGAGGGGGAAGCAAGGGTGATAAGAAGCAAATTTTTTGCCATGTTGAGTGTTTGTGGTGTTTCTTCATTCAAATTAAGGTAACAGCCCAGATGTCTGCTGTGTTCAATGGATTTTCAGGCTAAAAAGACAAAGAGCTGAGTGTAGCATTGATGAGAGAAGCCATGCCACTCAAACAAAAAATCCAGGGTAGTTTAAGTAGAACAGAGCAGTGGAGCCAGAACTGACTTCTAGGTAACCCAGTTGTGAAATGCTGACATTCAGATATCATTCCCTGATACCTTGAAATATCTGGCTGAGAGATAGGATTCAATCTAGCACAGAGACATTCATTCAGACATTGACAGGAGTATTTGAGAATTCACAGTATCAAAGGCATTGTAAACTCACATAAAATGAGCACAGATCTTGAGGTTGGTCAGATGATATTGCTAATTGTAAAGCTTCAGTGACTGAAAGCAGAGTGTAGTGGCTACTTTTAAGGCCAAACTGCTTGGTGTCTATAGGGCTGAACAATATTTTTTTTAATGAAAGAAAAAGAATCACGGTCTGTGCAGTATTTTTCCCTTTGTGGTTGTCGGTGAAGAAGGCAGTTCTTCAGTAAAGAAATGCACTGTAAGACTCTAATAGGGCTCAGCTTACGGCTTGATCACATGTCCGTTGTAGCATCAAAAAACGCTGCTGTTTTCAGCCCCGCAATGAATCTCTGTTTGCATTTTTGTGAAGCTCCGATATGGCGACCTGATTAAAATATGTGCTGGACGGCGTGATGTAACGTTTATCCGGTGTGTTTATTAAAGCAGTGAACTCCGGCTTGGTCACTGTACTGAGGGGCACAGAAATTGAAGATTCCTCTGCAGACTGTTATACTCTCACAGCACGTGACATTTTGCAAGAATGTCACCCATAAGTGACAGCATTGAGGACATTGTAGATTTGTTTGATGTTCTTATCACTCCGTGGGACCAAATTAACTGTGGCATGTGGATGGTTACGATATACTAAAGCCATTTGGTTTTGCGTGGTTTTGGTAACTTTTTTTAGACAAGTCCAGTTACATAATTGTAGACCAACTAACAATAATCTGGTAATGCTTTTATTGCAGACATACAAGCAGAAAACTTGTAGGCCTGCTTGTCAGACAGAACAAAGCATGTTGAATTATTATATTCTGAGTTGGTGCCAAGTGAGATCTGATTGGTTACAACAGCTCTAAGCTGAGAGTAATTTTACTGGAGTACATTTAACCAGTTTTTATTGTGAGCATGTTTAAGCATATCTAGTAAAATGCTTTGATTACATTGTATAATAATGTAATAAACAATGACTTCAAAAATCCACAGTAAAATTGGATTATCTTTCTGAGCATTGAGTAGGTAACTATGAAAAGATCTGAGATGGTTTGATTTGAACATTTTGGTTTGAACATTTTGGAATATCTATTATATAATGGATTTATAATGCCAGGTATGGTGACTTTCCACAGTTAAACACTTCTTTCTGGATAATTTATATTACAGACATGGTGACATTGAAGGGGAATATTGTAGTTCTACAGCAAAATGAATTAATAGGTGTCTCTTATTTATAACCTTATTTTCCCCATTCTTAAACTGAGAAGGGTTATAAAAAAAAAGTTTAGCCTTTATATTGTGTGATTCGTTTTTGTAGGTATTCACTTTATACAATTTTTTCTGTAGTTCTTTTGTTGTGGTGAAGGAGGTCTCAGATGCTCGCTTTCCTATTTCAGTGATATTCCCTCTAAGTTGTGTGAAATTCCCAAGAGGTCAGGGCCCATATTCATAAAAATTCTAATAACCTGAGAGCTCCTAATTTATCTAACAAAAATTCTAATTTATAATCTTATCTTAAGAGTGATTCAGGACCAATCTCATAGCAACTCTGAGCATGGACAAAACGTTTATCTTAGAGTGGAGTTGGGGCTGACCCTCGTACTAGGTATGACACAATCTTTTGAAGACTGTGATTGGTTGTCCAAAAAAAAAAAAAAAGATGTGCTTTTAAAATATGGTCCATATTTAGCCTTTCGCCAATTGCAATAGCGGCAGAATATATGGCATTTCTGTGCTGTGTTGGAGATGTTATCTCTAATATGGTTGGTCAAAAAAAAATCTAAACATGATCTAAACTTTAGCATCTTATTACCACACAATCATTATTAAATATTGTATGTAATACTTTTCTTCTCCCTTTTCACTTTTTGGCCATTTTCTCCTCTGCTAAAGAAACTCTTAAGTTTCTTCAAAGTCCTGCTACCTACTCCTAAGACTTTTTGACCTTATGAGCCATTTTAAGGGTTAAGATGCTTTGCCAATAATTTATCTATACTAGGATCTGTTCTTTAATTTTAAGGGGAAATGCCTACATTTCTAAGGATTTTCTTAGAATTGCGTCACTAGGAGCAACTCAAGAATTTTCATGAATACAGGCCCAGAACATTGATACACTCAATCCAGCCCTTTCAGGTCCCAGCATCCATACCACAATCTGCAAAAAATACTGCAAGTCAGTCATTTTTCTATTTTCCTTAAATTTTTTTTTGGGAATATTAATTTAAGCTCTTAGAATGTTATGTACCATACTGCTGCCAAATGACTGGTTGATTAGGTAACTGCAGAACTGTATAGGTGTTCCTAATGAGGTTGATAGTTAGTTAGTGTTTTCTTTTTATTTTTTTGTCAGTTGTGGATTAAGTATATTGTGTATGCAATTAGATCCAATATCTCACAATTTGGCAGCTATAAAACTATTTTCAGGTGATTTTTAAAGGACATTTTTGTGTCCATGTGTGTTTTATGTGCATCCACACAGGATGACCATCTGCAATCTGTATACCATGCCAAGAATGCCTGAGCCTGTCTGGCTCACCATGATGTCTGGTGCACTTGAGAAGAACCAGCTTTGTGGACACTTCATGCACGAGTTCTCTTTGCTCATGGAACAAGCCTCAAAGAACCAGTTGAGTACCTAAAAATATGTTTAATGACTTAGAAATGACATCATAAAATAAACACATATAACAACATAAATTGTTAAGGGTGTTAAAATGATGCTTCTTACATATAGGGGAAAAATCTCTGGACTTGAACAGGCATAAACAAACCCACAATTCTGCAAACATTTGAGTCTGGAACAAATGTTCTGGCCACTTATTTTGATTAGATAAAAGTTAAAGTGTTTAGGGATACAGTACTCTTAAACCACTGTTATCTGATCATTATATTTTGCCATTGGTTTTACTCTAGGTTTGTTCCAGCTCTTCTTACTGCTGTGCTCACTAACCACCTGGCTTGGGTGCCTACTGTCATGCCTAATGGCCAGCCTCCCATCAAGATCTTTCTGGAAAAACATTCCTCAAAAAGTGTGGACATGCTGGCCAAGACACATCCCTACAACCCTCTATGGGCTCAACTTGGTGAGTAAATATAAATGATCTATATTCAGATACCAATGATCCTTATATAAAGTGTGAAATGTAATAGATAAACTTGAATTGCTGGTTAGTTTAAAAGACAGCTTTTATGGCACCACTGGCACTAACTGATGTCATAAATGAGTGACACACTTTTATATTGCCTTAAAATGCTAACACTAGCATTATAGTGTATTACAAACAATAAGAACCACATTCTCTTCCTGGTATTTAGTTCCACCTCAAGTTTTCACGCTTCGCTGGGCAGTAGCACTGTTGGTGGACACTGAATAACTACTATGAGGAACTTCTAATTGTAGCATTGCAAGCAAATGAACTGGTTGGATGTGCTTTTTTTTACATACTCTCCAATACATTGTACAGGGTCATGTGTTTGAAACTGTTGCACTCCACTGCTGATTCTAGGGCATGAGCTAATGATGTTGCTGTTGCTTTTTTAATCTTAGGCTGCTTAACATTGAATCTAAGCATGATTTTTCTAATTTGATTTGCATTTTCTTGTAGTTAATGCTGTAAATTCTCTTGCTCTAGCTCCCTCGGTTTTGGCACATGCCAAGGCTGGAGCTGTCCAATTAAAGGAAGTGTGAGAGTGCCTAGCACATTTTCAGCATATGCTCCTTTCAGAAGCACCACTGTGTATGAAACACAATGTAACACCATACTCCGCTTTTAATTTGAATGCAACACAAAGTTCTAGTGTAAGATGAATACAAACATGTAAACAGAGCAAAATGGAAAAAAATGTCAAATAAACTGAACGCATGATCCTTTTAAAATGCTCTAGATTGATCAGATTGTGAGATGTTATTACACAGGTCTTGGATAGAATTTAAATTTGGGCTCTAGCAGAGCCATTCCAAAATGTTGATCATTTAAAGCAATTCCAGTTTTGAGTTATTTTTGTGCTTTTGGTGGTTATGCTGGAAGGTCTAATAGAATGTCTTCAGCATCAAACAGAGGCCTTTGTGTTGGGTTCAATGTGAGTAAGGTGTTATTTGTGTAATAAGCTGCCTTATGGTGTACTGAGTTATTTTCCAAATGTTCTGCCTTGGTATTTGACCATAAAATATAATCACAAGGTTTGGGTTTGTTAGAAAGGGCCAAAAAACTACCTTATAGCCCAGACATGTGAAGAATATGATAGATGTTGTTGCATACAGTGAATGACTTAATTCTTGACCAAGAAACTTTCATATATTACCCTGTTCTTGGTGAATATGCTGTGGTTCCCCTTTTTCCATGGAATATCTAAGCTTGTTTTGTACTATTCTGTTTGATTGCATTAGACAGCTAGCTCAAGTACACACTTTGTGCAAGTACACAAGCAACTTTAGTACACAAGTGAGCTCTTTGTGGACTATGGCTTCAGCAGTCAGATGAAACTGACTGAAACTTGGCTGGCTACAAAAAGCGTTTACAAGCTGTGATACTTGCCAAAGGGGGCAGTGCATGCTATAAACTCTGCAGGGTGCCCAAACTTTTGCAGACACCTTTTTTTGTTTTCTGTTATTTTGAAAGTGTAAATGCTGGAAATAAAATCAAACTTTTTTTTTGCCATATTATAAGAATGTCTAATCTGTAAATTGGTGCCTTTTGGAGATTTTTCCATCTTTCCTTGGCTTCTTTATGCACATTAATACAAATTTTTACCTGGGGTGCCCAAACTTTCGATCCCCACTGTGTATATATATATATATATTTCTGTATGTGTATGTTAGGTTTTTTGTCCAAACAGATTTCAGCCTCTATGTGCTGCCATATCAATCTAGTCTGCCCAGGGCCTTCAGAATTAGTAGTGCTGGCTGATGTAACTTAAACTATATTAGCAATGGGATTGTTTCTTTAACCAATCAGATTTCAAATTCACCTCACACCTCACTAGCTGGCCCGCAATAACGTCAGCATTTTTTGTCCTCTTGATTGGTTGGTCAGAGCAGAACAGTTACAGTCAAGTTCAACTAGCAAAACACGTCTGTAGCGATCTGCACACATTAATACATTTAAGTTAGAATTTTTTTTACACCCACAATGGTTGACAGAGGAGGAGAAATTGACTTGGTGTCAGACATACTTAAAAATCCATTTTCAAGGCGTACTTTTCCAGAAAAGCTAGACATCATGAGGAGAGGTATTGATATTTTACTACAGTGTATATTGATTGAACTGCTCCATATGATGTATGTGGCACAGTTGCAGTTGTAGTGTAGAGGTTTGGAGTTGTTTTAACTGGTAAAAATGGTATTCACCTCAATACGTGAAATGCCGCTCTCTCTGTAATGCCACGCCTTGTTATAGTATATTGAGTTTTTGTTGTATATTGATGGTTCCTTTAATTGTAAAAGTTCGGGAGGATGAGGAGGATGAGGACAGATGACAGCTTGGCTGATCTAGCAGCATGTAGTTTCTCAGAGACATCCCTCCAAAAGGGCAGTCGCTGTGAAATGTGCTGCTTTAAAGCCAGACTGGTTGTGATTTTGCAGGTTGTTCTGTGAGAGATAGACAGACAGTTGGTTATACACAACATGCCAGATATTGTTTTGTCCCATGGAGTGATAAGAACAAATCTACATGTCCCTTTTGGTTCTTGCAGCAACTACATAATGTCATTACATTTAACACGCAACTTGTGTTTTGCTGAAGTACTAACCACATTATAAGGTAACCAAACAACTGCCCTGGTCCATGCAGCTCTGCTTTCATAGCATTCCTTGCATTGTTTAATCTGAAATATTTTTGTCTTCAAAAGATACTTGCATTCTTCAGGTGTGTTTTTAGAGATTGCAAACTAATCTTTATGCCATGATATGCTATCAGTATATTAAGAATGAGGCATATGAATGTTCTTCCTTTTCTTTTTTGATATTGGAAATATTTTTTTTAGATTTAATGTGAACGCAGAACACACATGCAAAAGAAATAAATATGCACAATTACATACTGCTTGTATGTTTTCATTGACAGCTGTATTGTCCAATCAGCAGTATGAAATCCATTCTCAAACTACTCTTGCCTTTTTATTTTTGTCTGATTTGTTGTATTTTCTGAAATGTCTGTGTGTTTGCGGTTTTATTTTGTTTTATTTGGATGTATTATTTTGTATTTCATTTCTCTGCCACTGTACAAAAATGCATCATCTCCAAATTTAAATAATTCAATTCAATTCAATTTTATTTGTATAGCGCGTTTTACAATGGTCATTGTCACAAAGCAGCTGTACACAATCAAAGACAATTATGAAATGTGAGAGTAGTGAATCAGTT
>JAOTRN010000020.1:171300-181815 GCA_028566695.1 Bagroides melapterus | reverse complement strand
CATCATAAACTTATATAACAAAATTTGTACTACAGATAATATGGTGCCTAAGACTTTTGCACAGTACTGTATATTAATCATAATATGATTTATATGGTTTATTATGAATTAATATATTTAGTTCAAAATATATGAATACATTAGCATTGACAATATTCTCTTATTTGGCAATGTGTATCAGCTTACAATTACATTAAAACATGAAGGATGTAGCATGAAGGATGAGCAACAGCAGTATGCTTAATAACACATTAGTTAGTTAGACATGGAAATTGCCTTAATTACCTTCAAATTCATGCTGCTTGCATCAGTTACCTGCAATGTTATTTCCTAGTCTAGTCCTTAATCTTAATTAGTAGGCTAAAAGTTGACCTTCATTTGTTAACTCATTATTTTCTGATGGGTTTCCTTAATAAATTCTAAATTCTTTAATGATACATGTATTTAATATAAATTAGTACAAATTAGTAAATGTTTTGTATTAATTTATATTAAATACATGTATTTAACCCATTTAATTTCCATTTAATTCCACATTTAATTTCCATTTAAATTATTTTGCATTTATGTACATACTGTACAGAATTACTTTCTTTTCATGCTTTGAGCATTCTTCTAAATGTTAAAGTGAAAGTAAAAGTAGTAAAATGTGTTTGATAGTAAGAGAATTAATCCACACCTTTTTTTTTTTGGTTGTTTAAATTTTATTGTGGACATTCGGAATAATCTTTGAGAATAATGTAAGGAAGATAGCTGATATGTCTGTGGGGTAAGTTTTGAGCCCATTGCATTTAATTGGCAAGGCATGGTGGTGTGGTGTGTTACGACTTTCTTTTATTACAAGCTATAATAATACTGCTGAAAAATACAGCTTGGTTTAACTACCTGGCAATACACAGGCTAAGCTGGTCAAGCTGGGAGATAAAAAATTGATTTACTGTTATTTTTCTATCCTTATAGACAGTTCAACATAACTGTATGGCAATTAGAAAATCCCAAATATTTATTGACCAATTCAGTTGAGTAATAAGGAAGCTGGAAAATAATTTATTAGTTCGCAAAACTGGTTTTCCATCTTAACCATGTTGGCCTTTGTTTTGGAAGTAGGTAAGTAGTCAGACTGGTTTTTCAGTAGGGAGATTATTTTGATACTAAAAATAAGTGACAGAATGCACAGTGTGTTATGATTGTATAATATTGTATATACAAGCAAGGATTGTTCAGTTTCACCTGGTTATCTGTTATCCTATAAAATTTTAAAATTACATGTCTAAAAATACAAAATATAACATGATTTCTTTGAATGAAGACCCACTAAATGAATTTTAGATGTTATAATGTTCATAGCTACTTTACGCCACAAGATGTCAGTAGCTGCATTTGCTTTGTAGACATCCTCTTTGAACAAATAAGTACATTGCAATGAGGATACGGTGATTCTGAGCGCAGCATGGCTACATAATATCAGTGATATTAGATTATTAATTGTATTTAAAGAGTATCGATTTTATTCATTATTTGTAATTGACTGTAAGTTGATTTTGTGAAATCCAGTAAAGATTCCTATCACTTCATTAGCATTTCTTTACTGTGTAACCCTTACCGTTGTAAGCTATTCCCTATTTTGAAGGAGCAAATGCTCTTAGTATGCATACAGTGGTAAGCAAAAGGGAGTTACCCTGCACAGAGATTACTGAACAGGAGTAGAATCTAGACTGAATTATGCCAGACCCTCTTAACAATAAAATAACAATAATAAAATTATTTTTGTGTCTGTGTAAATACACAATGCAACATAACTTCTATATATACATGCACAATTTATATGTACATCATATTCTGCAATTATAGTTCTTTTAGGACAGTTTTGTCTGTGTTCTAGTATAGTTGTGTGAATACACATGACTTTAAAAGTAATAGTTAAATTTGGAACAGAATTGGAAATCTGATACAGAAAGTGCTGCCAGATTGCACTAGGAATAGACAAATATGAAATCACTGATAACTCTTCAAAAACTAAATGTAGAACAAAAAATTATATGAATAATGTGTTAAATTGCCCATCCTTGTTTTTTGATAAGTAACATGTAGTTTATGATGTGTACTGTCAGATTTATTGCATTGTTCTGAACCAAATTAAGATATTATGAAGTAACACAGGATTTCATGCATGGTCATGGGAAAGCATCCAGGGAACCTGGGTGCTTTCCAGCTCTGCCAAGGGAGTTTCTTGTAAATGCTCTCATTTCTCCTCAGTGGCGACGCCACTTGATCATGTGGCAGTACTGCTGCTTGAAAAAAAATCACGTGATTTACAAGAAATCCAAACAGTGTTTAGAGTAGCCACTAGTCTGAGGGCATGTGAATATCTGACAGCTGGGAAGGAACAGCTTTAAAGTTATATAGCTGTTCATTGAGTTTAGATATTTTGAAGCTAATCAGAGCTCTGAATATATTGCACCGTTCAGTGCAAGCCTTGTGACATGTCATATCCATATCAATATCTTTTAGGTTATAGTTAACAGTGAATTTCACCAGTTGAAATTTCACATATTTTGTTTCAATGGACACCTTATCAAAGCTTATCAATGTTTGCTACATCTTTGTCTTCATCATATAAATACTTAACAAGCAAAAAAATTTAAACCATGGAAATGAATGAAGGGTATGACAGTGGTTGAGATTCTAGGAGCAACTTAACTAAGGTTTAAAAGCCTTTTTTAATTAACCAAAATTATTATTAGAATTAACACCCGACAACATGCAAAAAGTCTGTTTTGTCATTTTCACTGTCTTCTGGTTCTCTGTCATCTACGAGATTATTGTCCCAAACCAGAAAATCCTGCTCTGTAAGCGGCAAGAGGCAATAGATACTCTAGATTACTGAGCGCCTAATATTAACATGTCCTGCAATAGCATTTGTAACAACACTATGGGTCTCTTCCACAATGCTTTATTGTGACCATGAAAGACTTTTGGTTGTCAAATGTAGCTTGGAGTGATTTTGGTGTATTTACAATTGTACAAAACCTAGTATGAACAGAAGTATAGATAATACATAGAGTTATTTAATGGATTTTTTAACCTTATGGATTTTTGACCCTGGATAAGACAAAGACACCAATCTTATGTGTAACTCACGTAAAACTTGCTTCTAATGTTACTACTATGCAGTATGACTGCTCCATGATATACTTACAGATACTGGTTACTAACAAATAATGGTTATTATTATTATTATTATTATTATTATTATTATTATTATTATTATTATTATTATTAGCAATGACTGATAATAATAATGAATATTTAGAGTGAATATTCCTTAATAACTATATTGTGTATATAATGTTCTATATTTCCTTAATAACTTTACTTAATGATTTTTCAAATGATCTATTATTCAGTTCAAATTTATTTCAAATTTAATTACAAATTTATTATGTATTTAATTTAAATGTAATAAAATGTCATTATTAAAATCCCTCTCTCTCTTAATGGCTACAAGCACATCCACAATCATTGACACCCTTCTAGAGAATAGGCCAAATATTTTTTATAAAGTAAATGTTAATTCATTCAGTTACCACTACTTTCTCTCTAATATTTGACAAATTAATGAAACCCCTAAAGAATCTTTAAAATAAATGCCGATCAGCTATCACCATTGAGAAAAGCAAAAATAATCACAAAAACAGATCTGTACGTTAGGGAATGGATAAAATGAAAGCTAGCACAAATTGAGTATTCTGCATTCATGTGATATCATAGTGATGATATACAGTAATGAGTTATTTCTAAAGATTGCAGGAAAGTTGCCTGATAGCAACCCACATGCAGGGCATGTTTGGTGACAAAAAAGGGCATAAGGCCTAAAGCGTAAGTCTAAATATATTTCATTGTATGTTTTGATAGTAATACAAATTCTTTTGTTCATTCATTCATTCATCCTAAACAATTCTGGTCAGGGCCATGCTTTATTGGCCTATTTTTTTAAGGAATGCCCTTTAAGGTAAATTAAGCTATATACTGATGTTATCACATTTTCAGTAATCATTCAATATTGCAGTGATATTGTGAAATCATGGAAAAATTGTATAACAAAAATGTCTCTTTTTTATTATAAACTCATTTATACACTATATACAAATGTTGTGAAGAGATTTCACACAAAGCGCACAAGAGCTTAAAAAATTCATTCTAAATATCCTATAATATTCTAGGAAGAAAATGCATTCAACCCTGAAGTGAAGATAACGGAACTTGACAAATGTCACAGATAAAATTACATTAATGTAGATATATACAAGCCATTATCATTTACACTTGAAAACAACACACAAGACAACTGCTAAAACAGAATCTGTCTACAATGTTCTTTGTTGATGACTATAAAATATCTAACATAATCCTCCAGCATATACCAAACCAAGCTTAAAACACACACAAGACTTGGTGATCTAATTTCATAGTCAGAGAAATAAGACCTAGAATATGAGGTAATGTGATAACAGAGAGTGATTATCAAAGAGTCTCAGAGTAGACAGCTGATTTGTGGAAGGCCAGTTGTGTGAGTGCTGCTATTCCACATATCTGTGTAGCTTAAGAGATCTTCACTGGGCAGTCCTGGTATCAGTTCTGTATAAAAACGCAGCTCAAGCTCCTCTCCTGAAAGACAAACACAATAGTTTTGAGTTAATGCCAGGTAAACTAGTTTCATGTACGGAGATTAGACAGATATATTTGACTAGCAAATGAATAATCATGCTGGCAAAAAACCTGGCTATACTTCCTATATTAGCTACATGTTATTTACCTGAGGTATCACTCCATTGGCTCTCTGGACAGTGGTAAGAATCTGTCATGGCTACTTCATTGCACAGGAACCCCTTTCCGCTGCTATTGCTTTGTAGCCATTGTGAACTATCAAGCTCCAATTGCCGTGTGATCTGCAGGAGCAAAACACAGAATTTGTAAATGGCTGGGTTTTGATTGCCATTTGATCAGTGGTGTTTACAAACAATTCCAGTAATGCCAATAATGGATAATTTGATAAATAACAGGGTATTCCTGAGAATGAAAAAGCACAACAGAGAGACAAAATTTTGGTAGGTCACTAAAGCCAGACTCACCTCAACAATAGCTTTTTCCTCATAATCTACAAATCGGAAAGAACAAACACAATGAATGTCTTGCCACTTCAGAATATTTAGTAATAAAATAAAGTAAAAATGTATTTTACTTTAATTACCTGACTCATGAACGGGGGAAACCTGGAACCTACTAGTATAGATATCGTTTGTGCTGTCAGGGCCAATTTCCACTTCATAACCTGAGCAGTCAGGCACATCATAGGTGGGGCTTGCTGTGTCTTGAAAGAAAGGTCACAAGGGGAAGAAAAGGTGTCAAAAGTCAAATTCAAGAGAAAAGAAACGTCTTATCCATAAAAAACAAAATTATTTTAACTGAGCTTTGGCTGATGAGGTAACTTACTTATGCTTTCAGTGCTGTCTATGACATTCTCCTGAGTGATCATGTCCTCATGTTTGTGGATGTAAAGGTGCTCTTCATTTGATGCCATATCTGTATCCGACCTCCTCCCCTTTACCACATAATAAAAATTAAGTATGTGCATTGATCTCACTGCTTGAATACTTAAATGTGTTCTTTTTCATTCTTTTTTATCTGATATAAAAACCTGATGCTATCTCCTTACCTTTTTCCGCCTCCTGCTCTCCTGGCTTTTAGAGAGCCTCTTGGTCTTATTCTTGACAACTTGAAGCATGCGGTAGACACGAACAGCTTCACAGCCTTTGTTGACACTTTTGTCCTTCACTTCTTCAATATCTGGAAGTGAGTTCATTGCACAACGGAAGTTGGCTTTCCATGTTTTTGGGTCAGGGTCAGTGATTCCTGGCTTGAACTTGCCTGCAAGCAAAGGCAATATTATAAGGGCCTTGTAAAAGTCTGTTTGCTTTTTTGTTGTTGTTTTTTTCAAAGTAAGGAAATGTTTGACATAAGTAGTCACAACCCACCTGTGTGGATCGCCCACTGCTTAAATAGACAGGCATCTTTGTCCATCTCCCATCCATGACGTGCAGCATGCTTCCAAGGAATGGAGAACATCTTTTTCTCCTAAACATGCCAAAAAGCCACAAAATATTCTGGTTATTCAGGAAGTTTTTTGAAATGCCTCACAACTGGTTAAACTTTTGTCAAAATAAAAAGCACAGACCATGCAAAAACTGTAACTACACCTTACCTTATCTACCCAGACAAGTCCAGCGATCGAGTTTGAGTCAATCATATCCTCTAACCAGGGCCGCATTCGCATTCTGGACACAGGCATGATTCCTGGACAAATACAGTAAGACGACTGAGCTCCTAAAGTTCTTGTTACACTTCTTACAGTGATATAAAAGCTGTTATAATTTAGGTGGATAATCTTTGCTTCTCGCATATTTAAAATATCTTATGCTAGCATACGGTCCTATAAAATCCTCATTAGCTTGTTAAATCAAGTTCATTATTTACAAAATGCATCCAGTTGGATTTCAGTCAAATCCAAGTTTCACAGACACACACACACACACACACACACACACACACCCGCGCGCTCTCATAGCACTAATATAATTACAATAAGGACACACACACAAAAAAAAACATACTACTAATATATAATACAGATTAGTGTAGAACAAATGTAAATAGTAGCCAAGGGTGCCTAAATTTAACCGTCCTATGTCATGATGCACATTTAAAACAAATACAAAAACACACTTAACAGGGGCACACTGAATGCAGTCCATTAACAAAAAGATATACAAACAGAAGTCCTTATATTGTGATATTCGAGTTAAAAAATTACACGCAAATACAAGGATTATGAAAGCACTTACTGAGTATCCGGAATGATTAATTAAATAAAACAAGGTGATAAGTAGGATAGTTATTCCACTTGGTTTAGAACAAGCTGTTATCCGTAACAGTTATGAATTGTGCTGTTTCTACGAACCGTACGCCTTTATATTATGCGCGTTGGGGGCTTTCCCAAAACAAGACGTTGGCAGCTTTCGGCGCATGCGCAGTGTAACAAATCCAGGAGCGCTCGAACTTAAGTGGGGTGATTTCCGAGAAATCACGTCGTTGTGAGATATGCAAGATACGTGAGGTTGTAAAGTGTCGTGGTTTCGGCAAACGCAGACATGCACACTATGTCCACAGTAAGAAGAGGCTTTGATTTTTTGTATGATTAATAAAATAGGATTGGATTTATCGCTCACTATTTCTGGTACAAAAATAAAGCCTGTTGAGAGATCCACAAAAAATCCAAATACAACAAATTTTTGTAACGAATATCAACATGTTACACCAGACAGTGACCCTATATTATGCAGCAAAAAATCGTATGTGTTAAATTATTATTGAATTATGCCAAATGTGTGTTAGAGCGTTAGAAGGATCCAAGCTGGGCCAGCGTAAGAAACCATAGCCTTTCCGGGAAATGGTATTTAATTTAGGGTTGTAGAGGGAGCTCCTGAGTCGGTTTAAGTTGCGGGTTTTCCTATAAGTTCGACCGTACTTACGTATATATTGTTTTTGTTTTGTTTTTCAAAAGCTATAGCTTTAAAATGTTATGGATATAATTACTTATTTTTATAATTTGAAAATCGATATAATGCCTTTGCTAATAGACCAAAATGGGGGTAACTTCCACCTGTTATTGTTTATTTAGTTTATTAATATATTTATTTAAGTCTTATTGCCTCCATATATAGGACAGCATGAAAATGTGGAACACACACATACACACACTTTACACACACAAACTTTAAGACAAGCTTTACTGTACATTGTTGTTTTACATTACATTTACATAGCTCATGATCTTGCTATAGCTTTAAAATGTTATGGATGTAATAACATATTTATAATTTGAAAATGTAATGATATAATGTTAATCATAACAGCAGTAATGTAACTGTTTAATCCTTTTTTAAAGAGACCAAAATGGGGTAACTTCCACCTGTTATTATTTATTTAGTTTATTAATATATTTAATTAATTCTTATTGCCTCCATATTTGGACAGCATGAAAATGTGGAACACACTCTACACACACAATCTTTAAGACAAACTTTACATTATTGTTTTACATTACATTTACATAGCTCATAATCTTGTAAGACAGAAATACAGAAAGGCTAACTAAAGATGGCGTTGCTATTGACATTTTTAAAGGTGCCACTAGTTGTCCTCGCAATCTCTATAATTAAAACCCACTGGGAACTTGAGCACGGCTCAACTATACACTGCCACCTTTTTACACAGAATACATACCTGGGGGCATCCAACAAATATGTAAACATATGGTTAGAAGTTTTTTCCCAAGGGATCTCTCGTACATCTTGAATTAAATAGATAAATTGAAGAGATTACAGTGCTTATAGTTCCAGTTCCATGATCCACTGGTAAAAATGTAGTCATCATAAGTCTTTTACTAGTGCCTCCTTTGCCAACACAATTACAAAGTTAGCATTTTCAATAGTAATATCTTTCACACCTCTGTTCAGAGGAATATTCCAAATAGCAGCAATTAAAACTGCAGCAGACATTTTACAGACAATGGGCTGCAAGTTTGGAATTTAGCAACATATCATAAAATGGAGCATAACTAAATAAAGCAATTTTCCTACACTGTATTATGCATAACACAGAACTGAATATTTAGCAAAAAAACATGCATGCTACACACTAACCCAATGCATAACATGAAACATTTCATGCAATTAACTATGAACCTACAGAGGTTGAACAATGAAACTGAAACACCTGGTTTTGGACAACAATAATTTATTAGTATAGGGTAGGGCCTCTTTCTGTGGCCATGAATTAATGACAGATTAAAGCCTTGCAGAGCAGCTAGAGGATTTTGAGTCATTCTTATTACAGAATCGTGAACAGGTCTTGCCATGATTCTGGTGGAGGAAAACATTTCCTGACTTACTGTTCCAAAACACCCCAAATTGTCTCAAAAATGAGAGAGAAAATGTTCACTTCACTTTCAATTTATTTCATTTTATTTCTATAGCGCTCTTTATATCAGTTTGTCACAAGTCTTGCTGTGTGTATTAGTACCTTATCATCCTGATGCACAGTGCCAATTTCAGGGTAGATTGATCAGGATTCATATGCAGATTTATTAAAGACAACACAGGGCAAACACAGTAGGAAGGCAAACAGAAAATGTGGTCAGTATAACAGGCAAAAATTTCAATAACCATAATAATACATCAGAACAGCGAACAAAACCACAAAGAGATCTCAGAAATCCAGGAAAAAACAGTAAAGTCAATACACAGTAAAGGCAAACAATGAAAATAAGCAGCTTGAAATTGCAGAGTAAACTAACAATTCTTCGCAGCGTGTGGTAATGCTAGCGTGGCATAAATAGCAATGGCCGGGAAGTTTTTGGAGACAACCTGAAAGTCCAATAATTCAGGGCATGCCTCCCTCTAGCGGTTAGGAGTTGAAAACTGTGGGTGGTGTCATTATAGAACCCCCTTTAGGAACACCTCTAGGTGTTCTTTTTTGGGACAGCCTCTGGATCTGGGACCGTTAGGGTGAGCCTGGTGGTCAATGTGGGATTATCCCACAATGAAGGATATCGTGGGCATCAACCCAATAGTGTTCCTCAGAAGGGTAACTGAATGAGGTTCATAACCGGAGGTCTGAGTCCCAAACTACTGCATCCCAATTGAGGACTGTACCCATGAGCAGCATCATTAGAAACATTCAGGGTCAGACAGGGCCTAAATTCATCTGCCACTACACTCCAAGAGGTCGACTCTCCATGGGCCCAGGCCCATGCTTCATCACCATGTCACAATATTAGACATTCTGGAAAATTTCATCTTCACATACACCTTCTACTTCTTTTTCTACAGTAAGACCATAGCAGAAACCGGTTACAGTACAAGCTCTAGGTCACCACAGGGAGGTGAGCCCAGTGTTCTCATCCATAGTTACCCAGATCTGTGATTTCGCCCAAAGAGAGTGATGGGGACGCAGGTACTGTAACATCTCTGCTGAACAGAAAGTGATAAGGATAATGGGGCACAACAAAGAGAAACATTCTCAATGTAAATCCCGATCTGAATCCTCCTTTGAGTCTGTACCACCAGCAGCAGAGATTGAACCTTCTAGGGTGTCTTCTGACTCTTCGGACGAACAACCTTTAGATAGAATTTCACTCAGAAACACACCATACAGACATATCAATACTGATAGATTGAGAGAATCTGCCAGACCTTCACTTCCGTCCTAGCTGCACCTACACTTCACCACCAGGATTCTTCCACTCCTTCATTCTTGCACATCACAACTGTAGCAGCAGAAGAGATTTTGCAGCTCATCCAGTCCAGCAATCCTACCGCCTGCCCACTGGATCCTCTCCCTTCTACTATGCTACAGACAATCTCGCAAGACCTTCTGCCATTCATCGACACCATC
>JAOTRN010000020.1:153972-171200 GCA_028566695.1 Bagroides melapterus | reverse complement strand
CTGTTTTGCTTTAATAAACTCCCTACCTGCATTTGGATCCGCCCTCTCTTCTTCCCTGGACCACCCATTCGTTACACTAATGGGTCAGCGAAGTTTGTGAGATCACCATAGACCCATAATGATTGCTGATGAAAACTTGACCATACTTATGCAATGGTGGTTTAAAGAAGGCGTGATAGTCTCCAGGTGGCCCCATCCACAGCAATCCCATGTCACTGCCTGACAATGCAGAATGATCCTCAGTAAGTTACAGAAATGGTTGGTGGAGGGAACAAAGATGATTATTTTTTAAGGACATGTAAACATCACAATGTTCAATTTATGATAACTAATTATGGACCAGGCTCTGTAAGTTAATACCATATGTGGGTAATGGATTGTGGATTTCCAGAGAAAGGTAAAATTAACGAAAAGCAATTCGAAAAGTTGAGAGAAAGATTAAAATATGTTCAAGCCTCTAAGAAAAAACGAAAGGAAGAGAAAGAAGTAGACTGTGCTGCTTAACTGAAGCCCAAACCAGAGCACATAGAACAAACACACAATCTAATACACAATATTCCTCCCTTCAGTGTTGTAAGTCTCTCGTAGACCCAGATTTGGACAGCTGCCCTCCCAGACCACCTACTCAGGCACCTCTACAACTTGACAACCCAGCCCAGACACAATTTCTACCCAGCCCCAACAACAGCGACAGCCTGCCCCTCTTGGGATGACACATGTGTCAACCACCGCCCAGGTACACTAAAGCCATTGGACAATTCCATCTTCTGCCTCCCCTCCCACAGGATTCAGTACACTCTCCGGTGGCATATCATAATGCAGATGCCCATGATAGATGAGGCGGGGCTAGTGGGTGAGCCGCGTCTTGTATATCGACCATGGGGCTCAAGTGACATCAAAGATGCATGAAAACACCTCCCAGATGTGGTACAACGCTATATTATTGGAAATGCCTAACATTAATGTAAAATGCTGAACTGTACTTAATGCTGCTTCTCTTTTCCCTACAGAGGTATATGGAGAACCTCACAATTGTGTTGATGTTGTAAATGAAATTTGCAGTCCGAGACCTGACCTGAGGGAAACACCATCAGAGAATCCTGATGTAGTGATTGTTCATTGACAAATCAGCATCCAGAAGCACCAGATACAGGTCAGAGCCACATGGGGTGTTCTGTGGTAACTCAACATGAAACATTACTAGCACGAACACTCCAATCAAATCTATCTGCACAAGCAGCAGAATTAATAGCTGAAGCATGCAAAATAGTTTAAGGTAAAACAGTTAACATCAACACTGATAGTAGATACTGATATACTGAAAACCTTTGGAGCTGTTCATAATTTTGGAACATTGTGGATGCACCGGGGGTTTTTGACCTTCTCGTGAAAAAGCATTATTTACTGAAATTATCCCACAATGGGGAAATCCTGAGAAAATTGGCAGTAATAATGGTATCTTCACAATCTGAAACCTGGTGACTGGATTGTGGTGAAAGACTTTAGGCGAAAGAACTGGAAGGCAAAGAGGTGGCTAGGCCCATTCCAGATTTTGCCCACCACTGTGAAAATAGCAGAGAGAGTAAAGTCGATCCATGCCAGCCACTGCAATCGAGTTACAGAACCTAAAAGCCATTAAGTAAGGGGCTGGGTTACCTGCACTCATAAACTAGCCTAAACTGGTAGTGTCCCAGAGCTGCCGGGAGGTGGGACGAGTGCGTAAGGGCAGTGCCTGCACTCTGAGAACCGATATCCATCAAGAAGGGTGAAGGTTCACTTAAAGTTTAGTGCTATTGACATGAATCACCCAAGAGACATCCTAAATATCTGGCTACCGAGAGGCAGAAAGGTGAAATTTGCAAAGGAATCTCTCCTGTGCATGCTGTTTGGACACTTTGGGCAGTGCACTGTTTGTAAAACTATTGCACCGAGACAAGATGAGAGACAAACTCTGCTTCAAAATGAACACACAAGAGCAAGCACCTCTTTCCCTATAGCATGCTCATCCTGTGGGTCTGTGTGCTTGTGTGAAAAATGCCTTTTGCTACAGCAAAATTAAAATTCCTTTTTTAACTTCTTGCCTCAACCGTCACCTCTGAGTCTGTCTGTATTTTTGTATACATGTTGCTATAAATCTGCCACCACACTGTTTGCAGCAAATCTAACATTGGTATTCACTGCCTGAATTACTTGCATGACAATATGAACCTAAACTCCATCTAACCCTTACAAAGGAATCAATATTCAATATGCAGTTTTCTTAATCAGTGATTTTTGTTTGTTTGTTTTCTCTAGTTTGTTGAAAAGTGCTTAGGGGTCAAAGCATTTTTCTTCTCTTACTTTATTTTTATTTAAGTCTGGTACAAATATGTGGTCTTTTTACCATTATTTACCTGGAAAAAAGAGAAGTGAAATGTTAGAGCAACAAAACATTATAAATTGAGGGTTACATTGTAAAATGACCGTATGACAGCTTTAAATACTGCTCTAATATGATTTAATGAAAAAATATACAAGATAAACTATGGTATTATAGCAGTAAAACATGTATTAGCTTATAAATAAGAACATAGAGCAATATGGGTTTATTTATTTATTTATTTATTTAGGTAGTTAGTTTGTTAGTTAGTTATTGCTTAATTATCGGTCTGTGTAGGCTAGCGATCTAAATTTAGGCACACATTATTCTTTGACTGTTTAACTCACCTCCTTTAGGCACATGCCACATTACATGGTAGATGCTGTCTAAAGGTACTAGCCTTAAGACAGCATCTACCATGTAATGAGGTAAATAAATAAGTTCCTGGCCTGTTTCTAATGCTGCAGTAAATAAATTTAAAGGAAACTGTATGACCTTTTGTGGCTAACTATTTGTAAAAACATCATAATTTTAATAGTGCTGCAAGTTCTAACACCGCTTTACAATTTGCCACCTGTACACAACTGACATTTAGACAATGATTTATATAAGCATTTAGAGATTATGGAGTCTTATATATTAAAATCATACTAAATGTGTTTCATTTGTCTCAGCAAACACAGCTGAAAATTTGTGAAATTTCACTTCCTGTGGAAAAATGATCTTCGCTATATATCTTCCAAAGTGTGAATTTTAGTGCAATTTTTTAAAACACACTTTTCGTATGGCAACCAGAAATGAAAGGAATTTCGTCATACCAATATATGCGGAAACAATAAAGTCTGTTATAACGTGCCCCGCGTTATGCCGTGCCTCACTCTCCCTTACTGTCACTGGGTTGTGAGCTCCAGCCTTGCTTCTCTGCTCCTTGTAATCTCGCAGTTAGCATCTGCGACTTGATATACATGCGGCATGCTGCTGAGACTGCGCTCTCAATGACACAAGCCATGTTCGCATTTGCTCTAGTGGCGGGATCCCTCTGGATCATACTAGGTAAGTTCAGTATCTAAATTTGAAATGGGTGTGACGGTGTGTTAGACGATGACTGTTTTTTTTTTTTTATTTAATTAATTGCTGACCTAATGAATACTGCAACAATTCATTCGACACTGGATATTAGGAGTGTGAAATCTGTAGTTTAGTTATTTGGCAAGATTTGTAATAGGGATATTGGCTATAATCGGATCAGTTGAGGTTGAGAGGCATAGGATATCCGACGAAGCCTCCAATAAAAAATACAGCGTATTATAAATCGTAACCTTTAAAAATGTATCGATTTAAACAATATCGTTAAAAATCATTCACTCTCGAGCACACTAGTATATTAGGGAGAGGTCCACTAAGCTTGTGTTTATTATTAGCTTATTAAACAAGCCGTTTAAATCGGCATAGAATAACCTACGTACAGCGTTATGTAGGCTATTTCTGCCCGCCATTAATTTATTCTCATATGATGAAAGATTACGATTTGGTACAATCCATGCCTGTCGGAAAATTAACAAGATAAAGTGCTGCACATCCTGATTTGCGGAAGACGGCGTTTTTGAACTACACTACCGTGAGCTATTTCTTGTGCCATGAAACTGAGGTTGAGTCTGATTGGCCGGAGCTGTCCACACAATGGCGGTTCTGAAAACCCATAGTGCAAACTTTATCGTTAGCAGCCGTTTGAATAGCCGGTTTCGATTACATTTTTTTAAATTAGCGAGCAGCATTAGGTCTTAGTCGCAGAGGCCTCGCACGCGCACGCACGTACATTCCCACATATTCTCCTTGTGGTACTGCACCGTATCAATTATGCAACGAGCCAGTTAGAACCAGAGACAGAACTTAAACCCTCCTATATTATTAAGTGACTGAGACCTTGTATTTCATCCGGCACGGCACTGCACTTCAGTTTGACTTTTAAAGACACAAAAAGGTAAATACTATACTAATGTTTTTTAAGTACTCAATGTTAAAGAATGTAATGCATTGTACATTTGCTTTATTCTGAAGAGTGTATGATCTGGACAAAGGCACCTTGCTTAGTGCTAAATTTAGCTTGAGGCACATAAATGTAAATTCAAGCCCTACCATTTGACAAATATCTCGTGCTCTTGTAGGGTTTCCACTCTGATATGTAAACAAGCATGAGAATATTGTCAGGATTTCTGTGTCATGAAAAAGAAAAGAAGTTTTCTTTGGAGAAGATTTTTGTATTTGTAGACATTTTGGGAACTGTTGTGACCTTGTTAACAGACAAACAGTGCAAATTAAGGATTCATCATATATATCCTTGTCTAGAGTGCAGTGATAAATTGCCCTCACTTCAAAAGTTGCATCTCTTATATCTTTTATTGCTCTGATATCTGAGTATGTTTATGAAAATGCATTTTGATGTGCTCTGTAAAGCCAGTGGTTAGACCAGTGTATCATATAGCCAAGATTAGAGTGCGGCACAGATTATAGAGGGGGAGGGGGTGAGAATTGCATCAGCTGAGTGTGGTGTGATACGGTGGCCAGCAAGGCTGGGTTAATTTCACGTTAGGTGTTATCCCTCTTTCTGCCACTCAGCACTCCTTCCAAAGATATGAGGCTGATATAAGTACTATCTCCACTACATCTATCTCCAGCAATTCTTTAAGTAGCTGATTAGTCTTCAGTGTAGTTGCTTGCATTTGATGCAGTTTTCATACTGATTTATAGAACATTGTGACTTTTCAGATCTCAATGTGTAATTATGAAAAAAACATTGAAATACTGAACACATTTGCTTAGAGGTTATCCAATGATGGGTGAATTTTACTATTTGATTAAAAATGGTTTAGTAGTAAACAGATCTGTGTAAACAAATCAAATACGGTTAATAAATCTGCACAGAAAGGATAAATCTGCCTGCTGTGACAGAAAAGAATACTTACTTTAAGTACTTTAGACTAAAGCAAAAATGAAACATATGTCCTTGCAGTCTCATCTAGTAGGCTGAAACAGTAGTGGAAACTAGGAAGTGGATATTTGTGAGCATCTCTATGGCTTTGAGCTTAGAGAAAGCATATGACAGGGTACCAAGAGAGGAGCTCTGGTACTGTATGTACATTTACATTTACATTTACATCATTTGGCAGATGCCCTTATCCAGACTGATGTACAAAAGTGCAGGTTCAGTAGGTTACAAGACTGACGATAACGATAACAAGAGCCTAAAACACTGTTCAAAAGTTTTTTTGTTTTTTTGGGCGGTGGGGACACATACAAACAGTGGAGAGAAAAGTGCTAGCTCAAGTGTTTTATGAAGAGGTGGGTCTTCAACTGTCATTTGAAGACAGCCAGTGACTCTAGAGGAAGTTTATTCCACCACCTGGGTGCCAGAACAGAAAAGAGCCTTGTTGTATGCCTACATCTTACCCTGAGAGATGGTGGAACCAGTCGAGCAGTGCTGGTAGAACTGAGGATGCGGTGCAAGGAGTGTTGAGGGTTTGAGGTAAGAGGGAACTGGTCCATTGTTGGCTCTGTAGGCAAGCACCAGTGTTTTGAAGGTAGAACAGTGAGCTTACAGGGGGCAGAGTTCAAGTAGGTGCAGGAGTTTAAGTATTTGGGTTCAATCATCCAGTGCGACGGAGAGTGTGGAAGAGATGTGAAGAGGCGAGTACAGGCAGGTTGGAGTGGGTGGAGAAAAGTATCAGGAGTGTTGTGTGACAGAAGAGCAAGAATCAAAGGTGTAAAATAGTGTAGTGAGACCAGCGATGCTGTATGGGTTAGATACTGTAGCAGTGAGGAAGAAATATGAGGCAGAAATGGAGGTATCAGGATGAGGTTCTCTTTAGGAGTGATGAGGATGAACAGGATTAGGAACGAGCACATCAGAGGGACAGCTCAGGTTGGCTGTTTTGGGGACAAGGTCAGAGATACTAAATTGAGATGGTTCGGACATGTGCAGAGGAGGGAGAGTACTTATATTGGTAGAAGGATGTTTGAGATGGAGCTAAGCAGGTAAGAGGATGAGAGGAAGGCCAAAGAGTAAATATATGGATGTTGTAAAAGTGGACATGAAGTTCATTGGTTGCGCGAGTAGAGGATGCCGAGGATAGAGATAGGTGGAAATTGATAATTAGTTGTGGCGTCCCCTAACAGGAACAGCCAAAAGTTGAAGAAGAAGAAGGACTTTGTCAAAAGCCAAATTTTGGTGGATAGACTAATGGGACAGAGTATCTCCAAAACAGCAGGTGTTGTTGGGTTGTCCCAGTATGTAGTGGTCTGTAGTTTTCTATTACCACATTTGAATGGCTGGTTACGTGTGGAGTACCCTCTATGGAGAACAACAAAAAGGACAATTAAGATCATGAAAGAGCTTAACAAAGTACAAAAGGTTTAATCATCTAATATACGGGATATTTCTCTCTCTCTCTCTCTCTCTCTCAACATATATCTCCTCTTGAGATTAATCCTGATGCCCTAACCCGTTTGCACTTGTTGTGTCAGTCAGCTTTGTGTTTGGGTCTTCATCAGTTACATTTGAAGACTTTGGCAGGAAGGAATTATTGTTGGGTCTGTGGTGAAATTGCACTGACCTGTTCCTCAGGAGCTCTTCAGGAGTTCCTCAGGAGTTGTTTAATTCCACTCAACTTCAAACTATTGTAGAAAGGACATTATTTACATTTACATTATTTACTCATCCACCCAGATGAGGATGGGTTCCCTTCTGATCCCTCTCAAGGTTTCCTCATAGGTGACATTCCTTTGTCACCTCTGGCTTGTTCATTAGGAAAAAAATATATAATACCTTAATTTTATATTCTGTTTTTATGTAAAGGTGATTTGAGACAATGTGAACTGTTAAAAGCATTATACAAATAAATTGAATTGAATTGAATTGTCTGTGCACTTAATCAGTTGTTGCACGTGGTAGTTGACTGGTCCCACCCTCTCAAGGACTATGGCCCTGACACTGAGCCAGAAATGTGCAAGATCTAATACGTTCTGATTAACTTTGACTATGATCTAATTTTCTATTAACAATTTAGTAATACAAAATTTCTGAGTGTTTATACTCGGGAAACAGACACAGTGTCTATATTTTGAACCCTTGGTGACACCTGATTACAAATAGCAGAAAGTCGGGTTGTCTGCTTGTCTGCTCCCTGTGCCTGGCTCTGGATTGTCACCCAATAACTAGAACTGTTCTTAAACTTTGTGCTCTGCTGCAAGAAATGACAGCAGCACCTTGCTGAGTGGGATGGATACTGTCCTGTCCTAACAGGCTAGCCTTGTCCTCCAGAGTGCTCCAATTATCTATGAAGCCCACATTTTGGAGCACCACTTGAACATCCAGCAGTTCAGCGATCTGATGTAAGCAACCTGCTGTAACCTGCTGGAAGCTAAAATAAAAATAGAAGAGATGTTAGGGATGTAGCATTCTGAGATAGTCTGTAGCATTGTGTTATGGATGGGTTCCAGTGGATAGGTGGGTTGCTAGAATATATAATTGGTTGAATCTCTTCTGAGGATGAGAAGAGAAATGCACATTTGCCAAAAGAATAGGGAATTATGTAAAGGATACATAGTAATAATTAATGCATAGTAATGATCAGAAATTTGGTCACAGGATACCACTGATGTCTACAGCTGGTAAAGGGAGGTTGAAGACCAAGTTCAGAACATTACTTGTACATTACAGAACATTAATGTAGTTAATCCGTTTTACCCTGTGGTCTCATTTCATATCATCATTATGCATCCCTTATTTTGACCCTCCCTATTCTTACACTGCATGGCAGCCTTCGAGATCCTCTTTCTTTAACACATTTTTTCTCTTCTAGTGAAGATGATGCTTATCCAGTAAGATGGCCAGTCTAGATTGAGGCCAATGAGTGAGACAGTTTTTTCTAAACAGTTCAAATCTAGCTTTTCCTGAGCAAAACTGTTAACTTGTATTGTCTGGGACGTGTTAGGCACATTGCTATTTCCATTCTAACCTATAGTTAATCTGTGTGTTCACCCATGTACACATGTTAATAAAACTGAACTGGGGTTAGGTTAATACATAAAATAAAAATAATAAAAAGTTTGTTTCTGCTTCTCTTTCTTTCCCTGACCTTGCAGAACTAAGCACGACCCTGATTGAGAGAATGCAGCTGCAAGACCTAGTTATTAGCATGCGGTTATCGGAATTGGAAAAGCTGTGTCATCTAATCTGTTCAACACCCACTGCTGTGCTGTTTGGGCTTGGTGCTCTGACTGCCATTTTTGCCTACTGGCTAACAACACACCCACGTGCCATTGTGCCTGCATGTGACCTTCTCCACCAATCTGAAGAAGTTGAGGTATTTGATTAATAATCAAACACAATTACTACATGTCATTTGTTCCAGTTGGATTGGCTTTGTCAATGTTTCTCCCTCCTCCACTGAGAAAAGTAGCTCAAATTATTTTAAAGTACTATTTCGCATAAATCACTCTACAGTGTTCTGAAAATTTTAGTCCCAATCACATCACACCTGATTTTTTCAGGCTGCCTTTTCTGTTAGGGGAAAAGGTTTTTTGACCACTTCACTTCTACATCTAGAAATAAACGAATGATCAGTTCTGTTATTGTCAACTAATGTATCATATAATGTTGAATGCTGCTGAATAAAGAAGCAAAAACGATCCAGTTGTACAACTTATAACAAAAAACGTATAACTATAGTGACAATAACATCAGGGTTTGTATAAAAAAACTTAGAAACTTGCTCATCCCAATAGTGTTTTATCTCAGAGGAGCACTTCCTGCTGAAACTGTGAGTGTGTTGCAAATCTCATCTGTAGCATTGGTCAATGAGGAAGAATGGGAAGTTGTTAAAAGGAAATACTGTAGCTCAGATAAAAAAAACCTATATGCTCTCTACCCTCTCAGTACTACTGTTAGGTTGGGGGTCCAAGGAAAGAGCAAGAGGATCCAAATGCAGTAGATGGTTTATTAAACAAAAACAAAACAAAACAAAGTAATCAAGGCAAAGGCAAAGGCACAACCATGAACACAGAAAACCACATGAGGCCCACATTCAGGAACACATTAAACAACCAACAAAGGACAGGCAAACATAGAGGTTTATATACGCACAGTAATCAGGAGAAACAAGGAACAGGTGGGGTAGGGAAGCAAGACACAGCAGACAATGAACAGGCTTCAAAATAAAAGACATGGAACGTACACACAAACAAAGTTCAATCCCCTGCCAGCACCTCCTCTAGTGGGCTGGCAGGGAATAGTCCCAAGATCCTAACAACTACAGATTTCTTACCCATTTTTATTATTGATAATGTACAGTAAATAAATTCAATACATACAGTTGCTTCTCAATAAATTAGAATGTCGTGGAAAAGTTAATTTATTTCAGTAATTCAGCTCAAAAACTCATGTACTATATAAATTGAATTCATACAGACTGAAATAGTCTGAGTCTTTGGTTCTTTTATTTGTGATGATTTTGGCTCACATTTAACAAAAACCCACCAATTCACTATCTGCAAAGGTTTCCTAAGCCTTCAAAATCGTCTCTCAGCTTGGTTGACCAGGCTACACAATCATTGGGAAGAGTGATAATCTGACAGTTGTCCAGAAGACAATCATTGACAATCAGAAGACACCCTTTGCAAGGAGGGTAAACCACAAACATTCTTGCCAAAGAAGCTGGATGTTCACAGAGTGCTGTATCTAAGCATGTAAACAGAAGGTTGAGTGGAAGGAAAAAGTGTGGAAGAAAAAGATGCACAACCAACCGTGAGAACCGCAGCCTTGAGAGGCTTGTTATGCAAAATCGATTCAAGAATTTGGGTGAACTTCACACAGACTTGTCAAGGAATTTGGCTACAGTTGTCGTATTTCTCTTGTTAAGCCACTCCTGTTCCACAGTCATCGTCAAAGGCACCTTGCCTGGGATAATAAGAAGAACTGGACTGTTGCCCAGTGGTCCAAAGTCCTTTTTTCAAATGAGAGCAAGTTTTGTATTTCATTTGGAAATCAAGGTCCAAGTTGCTTGAAGTCTAGTGTTAAGTTTCCACAGTCTGTGATGATTTGGGGTTCAATGTCATCTGCTGCTTTGTTTTTGAAAACCAAAGTCACTGCACACATTTACCAAGAAATTTTAGAGCACTTCATGCTTCTTCTGCTGACCAGCTTTTTAAAGATGCTAATTTCATTTTCCAGCAGGATTTGGCACCTACCCACACTGCCAAAATCACCAAAAGTGTTGGTGTGCTTGACTGGCCAGCATACTCACCAGACCTGAACCCTTTAGAGAATCTATGGGGTATTGTGAAAGGGAAAATGAGAAACAAGAGACCAAAAAAATTACTGCCTCTAAGATTTGAGGCAGTAATTAAAGCAAAAGGAGCCCCTACCAAGTATTGAGTACAGATACAGTAAATAAACATACTGGCCAACATAGGCCAACAATTCACTAAAACTTTCTATTGGTCTTATTAAGTATTCTAATTTGTTGAGGTAGTGAATTGGTGTTTTTTTGTTAAATGTGAGCCAAAATCATCACAATTAAAGGAACCGAAGACTTAAACTATTAAACTATAACAAAGTTCTCATCTTTTCAGTGTTTGCCTATGCAGTGTCCTTTTCCCAGTTTTTGTGACTTTCCCTACTTGTGTTTTTTTGGTTTATGTATCCACGTGCTTGGGTCTGGTTTTATCCTTGCTTTCTGTCAGTAGAACTCTGCCAACTACAGATCCAGAAGGATAAATCCAAGCACACCTGACCTGATGGCTTTGGGAGCAGATTTTTTTTCTCTTTCTCTAGTTTTCTTTTTTGGTTGGCATTTTTGATTTTGATGCCTGTGACCTTGTTTCTGTTCTGTTTCTGACCTTCACCTCACTTCTTGTTCATGGGGGAGGTCACCGTTTGGACTGCTCTGTTTATTTATTTGTTTTTCTCTGCTGGATATACCCTCTTTTTTTCTTTCTCCTGATCTTGTGGGGACGTGGTCTGATTTGGGCAAAATGTGGAGGATGTTCCCCTCCCTTCCTTTTCAGACATGGGTCGCTCGACCCTTCTGCTTGGCTGCGGACATCACTCTGCCCTTCTGCTTGGTTGCGGACATTGCTCTGCCCATCTGCTCAGCTGCGGACGTTGCTTGGTTCTTCTGCTTGGCTGTGGATGTTGCTTGGCTTTTCTGCTCTGTTGTCGACGTTGCTTGGTCCTTCTGCTCTGCTGCGGACATCGCTTGGATTTCTTGATCCCCCCAACTGCCTCGCCATGATCCTTGCTCCCCGGCCTGCCTCGCTGTGTTTCAAGATCATTAAATAATTAAACCAGTAGTATAGGTTGATGCATTATAAAATTCACATTTTAAGGTGCTTATCACTTGATAGTAACCTACTCTAAATCACTATAAAGACTGATTCATTTTAATGTAAAATTAGAAAGTAGTATCAGAGGGTGAGGATCGCCCACTTGATGCCCAGACAATCTTTTTTGATCTTGGTCTCCCATACCAAAAGCTTAATGTAGAGTATGGGGTACTACTCACCCTCCACCAAGTCAATGGAATAAATGTAATCCTAACCAATTGAGCTCGCTCTGTTCACAGAGAGTCCTAGCATAGTGTCCTAGCATGGCCTAGCTAATCTCCTTAAATGATTCACATTAAAAATCATTGTGAGATTTTAAAATTGTATGTCTATATGGGAGACACTTGTAATCTTGGAGAAGTGAATATGATTTGCAAAGAGGAATGAGTCAGAATTGAAGCACATGGCTGCTAAATCTTATTTGTGGTGTCTGAATACTTTAACCTGGCAGTTTTGTTTTTTACACATATATTTATACTGCTTATGACCATGTACCTTTTTGTTCATGTTCATAAGTACAAAACTCAAATGACATTATGTGTTTAATTTTGAAACGCAAGTGGCTATAAATAATGAAAACAAGGGTGTCAAAATACATACAGAAGTATTTTTTAACTGTTAGAAGCAGCTAGATTTCTAAATAAGTAGTAAAGCTGGGTGGTCATTCATTTTAATTTTGTGCTGTACATAAAGTGACCTTGTAAGTAATGAATGAGTCTCTCATTTGTAGCTCATAGATAGTAGATAATATTTTTAGCATGATGTTTTTAAATCTCAGAAACATCGATATCCTGCGAAACATAGTGGCAGTCACTAAATTATGCAGAAAAAAAATCCTCCATTTGTTACATCTAAATTGTACTATTGTAACAACTTACTGCCTGAGAGTTACAGCAGGTTCATAAATAAGATCTAGCTAGTCCATAATACAGCAGCAGTGTCCAAATTACTGTAGAACTATAATCCCATTGCTTATAAAATACTACTAATGAACTATAATGATCCACAGTACCTAACCCATTCTTTCTAATGTGACCCACTGTGTCTGCTTTGCCCAAAATATTAGGGATATCCAGTTATGTTATAGATTTCCTATAATAGCAAGGGAGTTTATTTCTATTTTTCCTAATCTCAGGGAATCTCAAGGAGTTTTGTAAAGCTGCTTTGTAACAATGGAAACTTGTGTATTATTTTTCAATAAGCATTTTTCAGTAATCTGAACTATTGTCTGAAATTGAAATGCTGTCCCCTCTAATCTCCTTTATAGACAAAAACTCTAAAGAGGAAATTCCTATGATTCCTTACATATATTGTCATGAATGAACACATATTGTTCATTATTACTCTCAATGAAGTTATTCCTATCAAAAGTTAATTATTTAATTGTTTTTTATACAACATTTTAGGTATTATTTATCATTATTATATTATTTGTCAGTGAATATTGTTCAAAATGTGATTGAGTCATTACATATTAAAAGATGGTCAATTTTTTAATGCATTTTCTACAACCTTTTTAGGGTGGTGGCCATAGGTCATTGTTGGTTGAAGAGCCCTTCACACGATACTACGAAGACACCAAAACCTTGTATGAGGCATTCCAGAGGGGACTGCATATAACTGGTGTGTACAATATTTTGACTCTTTCAGCTTCAGCATTCTGTAGATTAGAATATATATAAAAATATTTGATTATTGGAATGGTAGGTACAGGTACTAGGGTATGTTAGTTAGTATATTTGATACTGTATACACCTTTTAATTTCTTTTAAGTAAATTATATTAGTACATAACTAGATATTCAATCAGGCATTATTAGCTATTTTATCTGAACTCTAATCAATTTAAAATGTCATTGTATTAAGAAGGAAGGCTGCAATGCCTTCTACTGAGTGAAATTTGGTGCCAAATCTGGCATTGACATGCACTTCTCGGTACAGAAATGTTTAAATCATTAAACAATATAGAAACAAATTGTGTTATGGATGGCTTGCGCACCAGGGGGCGTTCCTGGTTTGTTTATGCCACTAATACACCAAGCGAGATAGTTCCAAGCCAGGTATCTAAGGGTTTCCTGTTTCCCCATGCCTTCTATGTTTGCAGAGAATGCTGCCGACCTTATCTGACTCTGCTATTTCTTTAATGCTTCGTTATATTGCATCATTTATGATACTGTGGGGGACGCGGCTCCGCTTCCTGTTACCAACAACAGAGAATGTTATCTGATCTGTTTGTCTTCATTTTCCCTTGTCCTCTGTGGACATCTTCTTGCTCCTGCCCCTTTCAGGATGTCACTCTGCACCCGACTTGGCTTGGGTTGTCGCTCGGTTCTCGTGGCTCAGTTGTGAACTTTGCCTGGGTCTTGTGCTCAGATGAGGTTGTTGCTCAGCTCTTCGGCTCGGTTATGGACATTGCTCTGAACCCTAGCTTTGCGTTGTGGCACTCGCTTTTGCCTTGGGCTTCATGTTTTTTCATATATGTTTGTTTCACTAGTTTGTTAATAAAACCCCTGATTCTGTTCCCACAGATGCACCTGCACCTGAGCGATTGAAACAAATGCATAGATTACTGCAAAGATAATGTCTCTTTTATCTTTTCACCTCAGAAGCTGATTTGTTTGTTACCCTGTTTGCTGGATGATTAGTATTATTTTAATGGATAATCTCATTTACACAATCCCATACATGATGGATTATCCCATACTTGATGATTTTAAATTGTTATGACATATCATATACAGTACATTTGAGTTTTTGATGGACTGTTTATTGTCTGCTTTCTGGTTTACAATTGTGATGTTTACACATAACATCGTGGGTGCCTTCTCAGGCAAACCGGCAGCCACCAGCATGCTCCCTTATAGACTCCGGGTCACGTGTCGGCAATTAGCGCAACTCACGGCACCTATGCACGCCGTTATATAAACCACAGAGTTTCTTCACTCCGCATACGGACATAGTCTGTGCCAGAGTATAGCATGGCGAGAGCTAATTTCTAGAGACTAGGATTAATGAAAGTTTTAATCAAATTCTTAGGACAGTAATTTGTATCAGAGTGTGTATCGCTCTGAGAGGTAATTTCTCAAGGGTGTTATTTAGAAAAGTTTCACTCGAGCCACAGTGTGGTACTCTGTATCGGGGCGCATAGAGCTCCGAGAGGTAAATTGGCTTGCCGGAGTTCGGGGTTCCCCACCTCTTTTCAAATACCTAGGGCATGCGTCCAGGGAGTGCAACCTTCCTGGTTCAAACCCTGCATCGGACAAGTGTCCGATAGAAGTCTTCAACGCATAAGCACTCCACTCCTCTTTCCAATAACAGTGAATTAAATTCTGTTGGTTCACCTGGTCAATTATATTACTTCCCAGCCCTTATAATTTATACACCCAAACATATTATATAGCATTTCATCACTCCCATTTCAGCCACATGTTCTCTCTATCTACCACAGATGCATGTCCACTTTCCTCTTAGCAACCTCTTAGAGGACAGGGCCTTCCCCCCGTAACAATACAATATGATTGTGATATAATGCTTCTTTTAGATTTTTGCAATATCTGTTTATGCTTCTGTGGATTCTAGTTTGCAGTTTTCAAGTAATTGTAGGATATTTGCATTTACATTTTGACAGGTGATGGTTCTGCCTATCACAGAATCTCAAATACTTGTATCTGCAAGGCCAATAAAGATTAATTGATGCAAACAATGCATACTATAAAGCAGAGCTCTTGGTAAATTGTTTTGACATAACTCAAATGTGTCCTGTGTCTCCTCAGGTGATGGACCATTCTTAGGTTCTCGCCTCCCCAATCAACCATACAAATGGTTTTCTTATCGAGAGGTGAGTATGAAAAAGGTACAGCTAATGGGCTGCAACAAGCCAGTGAGCAAATTTTATTTAGCCTAGGTTAGGTTTCTTTCAAATGTTAACTTTTTAAATATTTATGTTCAAAAATAAATAATAAAATTGTTAAAGGGTACTTTAATATTATACATTACACTGTTGGTATGCTCCTTGCAGTTGGTGCTTCCTGTATAATATTTATATATTTTTGACCTCAACAATAAAAAACCCTTTTGTGATGTCCTTTGGGATTGGCTAGATGCAAAATGTATGCTTTAAAAAACTAAAACTAAAATAAAAACTTGATTCTTGCCAGAATATTGTGCTTTGGTAAATCAAGCTAAAGATAGCCCTAATTAATTAAAATAAATTTTGTGAGAGTTGGTTAATCTCAGCAATAGCAAGCAATAATATAATTGCAGACCTAGGCTGTGTCTAGGCCACTGTATAGTTTTAGGAATACTATGTTAAGGAATCAACCATATCACAATTAGTGCAGAGCCATGAGCACTCTCAAGTACTGCCCATTCATTAAAGATAATCTTTAGCATTGGCAGAATAATGGCTCTCACTATCTATTACCAACTGCTGAGAATCTGATTAGATCTATTTTCTGTCAGCTAAAAGTTCCTTCAATAGACCAGGGCCTGTATTTATAAAGATTCTTGGTGCTAGTCAGTCCTAGTCACATAATTCTAAGAGAAATTTTTAGAAATGTGGGTGTTTCCCCTTGCAATTAAAGAGAAGATCCTTAGTAAAGACAAAAGTTATTCATAGAGCATCTTAACCATTAAAGAGCTCTTAAGGCCAAAAAGTGTTAGGACTATAGTGAGGACGACATTTAAGAGGATTAACAATGAAAATGGCAGAAAGGTGAAGAGGGGAAGAAATGTGTTGCATACAATATTTAATAATGATAGTGAGTTAATAAAATGCTACAGATTAGACAGTGTAGGGGATTATTTATTATATTTATCCATTATATTCGTGATAAGATTAGATTAGATTAGATTCAACTTTATTGTCATTAAGCAGAGTACAGGTACAGAGTTAATGAAATGCAGTTAGTATCTAACCAGAAGTGCAAGAATATAGTGAATATATACAGATAAAGTGCAGGTTAACTGCAGCATAGAAAGTCTATGACATACAGTATACCAGTGAAGATGGAATAAATTAATATATACAGATATACAATGAATATATGTATGAATATAGAGTGCAGGGTTAATGGCTAAGGGAATTTAAATAAACAGCGTCAGTAGAATAAATATTTGTACAGTTGGAGGGTGAGGTATGTACATGGGGACAGCAGAAAATACAAAAAATATAGGACATATAACAGGTGGAGTAATAAATATTATGTCTGACTGACAAAACAATATTAGACAGTGTCCATTGTGCAAGATAAATGAATAGTGATAGTCCAAATAATGTCCATTCTGGATCAGAATAGTGCAAATTACATGCGTGTAAAGTGCAGAGGTGCAAATTAATTGGATGGAGATGAGTTCAACAGTGACACAGCTTCAGGGAAGAAGCTCTTCCTGAACTTGCTGGTATGGTTGCTGAGGCTTCTGTATCGCCTGCCGGATGGGAGGAGGGAGAAAAGTTTATGATTAGGGTGGGAGACATCCTTGATGATGTT
>JAOTRN010000020.1:118987-133756 GCA_028566695.1 Bagroides melapterus | reverse complement strand
TATACATAATTTGCATATATACAGAGCAGAGGTAGTACAATGGTGCAAATGAGCAAAAGATTATAGTTGGTGCGTACAGTGAATGCAACGAGCAATGATTATAGGTGGAGCATTCAATGAGTGCAGTCGTGTATATAATGAGGGCAAATGAGCAAGTGATTATCGGTGGTGCATACATGAATAATTAAATATTATATTTAGTATTGTCAACAAGACATTTCCTGGTAAGATTACTGTATTAAAGGCAGGGGTTATTACTAAATTAAGACTTGATCCAGTGCTGGAAGATGGCCTTTTGAGAGTAGAATTGAGACTTGCTAGTGCTACTATGCCTTTGGAAAGAAGGCATCCATTTATATTGTCTATGGACAAAGGCATCTTGAAGCACAGTAATTATATTACAATATAAACAATATAAGTTATATGTGTTGTTGTCTCTGAGGAAGGGGTACTACCTGATCTACCTGATTTACCACCATTTCTGACTAAAGGTGCTAAAATGCTAAAAAAAAAAAAAAAAAAAAAAAAGATTAAATATATAAAAATATATCAAATTAATATTTTTTTCAGGTTTGTTTGTATAAATCTGTTAATCAACCTCAGTTCTGATAAAAACTACTTAACATTTTTAAAAAATCCAGAATTTTAACTTTTTAATTACTAATTAATTACTTGATGTCACAAATGTGAATGAAAATGTTACTTATTTTTAATTGAAAATTATTTTTTAATTTGTATTAATTTTTTACCTTTTATCACAGCCTTTTATGCATTGTTAGTTTTTGTGCAGAAACCGATTTAATTTTTGTTTCCCTCATTTCCATATTGTGGCCCCATTGACAGCCATTATAATCACATTTCTTCATTGCTCGGCCATGACATGAAAAAAAACATGCATTGTTGCTTGTTTATGGTTTTCAATCTGCTGGGAAATCAAATTTGTCATTTTTAATGTTACTCCATTACACAGACCTGTGCAAAGACTTATTTTCAGGCTTCTTTACACTGATTTCAATGGAGAATAGTATGCATCATGTGCAGATACTTAGTGCGCGTGTGTTTTTGTGTGTCTGGGTATGTGTGTATTCGTGTATTTGTGCGTGTATGTTTATTTTGCTGGTAAGTGCAAGAGTGTGGCCCAGTGCACCACTAAATGTGGCCTGGTCAAATTGACCCGGCAAGACCACAGATGCTATAAAATTTATTTAGAAACACATAATTCAACAAAAAAAGTAATAATTAATTTTGCTTGCAAAGAGCTTAGTATGGAATTTCTTTTTCAGGCAAGTATATGGAAGAAAACCCAAGTTATGACATTGAATCTTTAAATTGGGTCAAATTGATGCAAAGACTATATGAGGGTTAAGAAAGGTTGACACAATTAAACATTAACATATCATTGCAGAGTAATGGCACCTTGAAATTGCTTACACTTTGGACACTGACTCTTGTATTAATGATGTTTACTGTTTTATGTGTTGTTAATTTTTTTTTTTTAATTGCTGAACAACAGTTAAGGGGAGTTTTAGCTGGGATAGATCATAACAAAAACCAGACCTATCAACAGGACTTGTCGGTGGAAAGTGGGAGAGTTATTTGATTCATGGAAAAGATGATGTATTCTACCATTAGAGAACAATATATGGAAGATGAAAACCATTAAACTTTTCAGTGAGACCGAGGCCATTTTTAATGGCCACCCCATTCTGAATTCCTCTGACAACATGAATAATCTTGAGGCCTTTATATCTAATCATATTCGGCTCTTGAAATCCAATCCGATTATAATTCCTAGACTATTTAATGTGAGGTTTGTACATCAGGAGAAGACAGAGACAGGTGCGATACTTGGGGGTACTTAGAGGTACAGGTGCAGGGGAGAACCCTTTTGGAGGAGATAGGTTAGGGAGTAGTTACTACTACAGGAGAAGACAGAGACAGGTGTGGTATTTGGAGGCACTTAGAGGTGCAGGTGCAGGGGAAAACCCTTTTGGAGGAGATAATACCATTACTGCAGGAGAGCCTGAAATGGAATAAACAAAGAAGCTTTATGGTGGGAGAAGTTACCATCATGGATCCTATGGCCAGGCATGGATCCTGGTGAATAGATTGAGTAATTAACCCCATCCTGACATGGATTTGTTTTTTAACAATTTACAACTAGTACAAATAGTTGGATAGGCTTTTAATCTAAAATCTGTCTACTCCTGGAGGCTGAGTAGAAAATCCTGACAGTGACATTTATGGCTCCTTTTATTTATAATTGTTTAATTGTACATTCACATTGTTACAATTATGGGGCAGAAATGTAGAATCCATAGTATTATTTGTTGTTGTTCAACCAATAGAGGGCGGGGTGCACTGTGGTGGTACAAATGTGTCGCTCATCTCTTCACATCATGTGATATCCTTACCATAGGTTGAATTAGAGATGTATGTTTTGTGGGAAACATAGATCCACACGATTACACTTTTTGTAAGTGATATTTTTAATTAAATGGACAGACACTGCAATGTGGAAAGCCATATAGGAACGGCAGGTGTGATTATGCACCATTTATGTTTCATCCACACATTTACAAATCAGCTCTGGCTAGATACAAAAGCTTATAGATATAAAAGCTTAATTTTACCATTCATTGTTGTTCACCATAATAGTTAAGTCAACGTTGACTCTGGTACTGTTAAATGTTTGAAATGACATTAAGCAATTTTTGTGATTATTATTTTTGCTATAATTCGATGTGCCATACTCATTCCAATTATACAATTATTGGTGCAGGGTGGTTATGCTTGACACATTGTTGGCCATTCATTGTTTCTGTGAAAAAGACTAAAAGGAATGCTGTCTAAGATTAACAATACACTACAAGTTTCTACAATGTAAAATATTTTCATCTATTTATCAATATTATATTATAACATAATAACAATAATATATAATTCACTGTTCAATTTAGATATGTGCAGCATATCAACTGAAGTAAGTTCTTGATATTGTTGTTCAGATATTCAGTCAGGCCAATACCCCTGTGAAGCGTTGGCTCCTTAATTTTGCTGCAAAGAGAAAAGGTGAAGAGGTCAGCAGTGGGATCATCCGCAATGACAGCATTTGGGATAAGATCTTTTTCAGCAAAATTCAGGTATGTGTCTTCATGTCTGAGCCTAAGTCCAGTTTCCACAGGTCCATATCTTGTGTCCATCAAACAACTTAAATTAAACTATTATGCATGTTTGTATAATACATACAGGATTGAGTGTGTATGGATATATAAGTGTGATATTTAAGTTATTTATATTTATTGGGAATTAATCAAAATGCTTTCGTTGCAGGCAAGTTTAGGAGGGAAGCTTCGCATGGTTATAACAGGGGCTGCTCCCACTTCTCCTACTGTACTCAGCTTCTTGAGAGCAGCTCTGGGCTGTCAGGTGGGAAGACCAACCCATACCCACACATATATTAATAAAAACAAACAAAACAATTTGCATTATGCTCAAATCATCTGTATAGTCATGTACTGTGCATACATGAATGTTTAAAGGTTTATGAAGCATATGGGCAGACAGAATGCACAGCTGGCTGCACATTCACCACCCCTGGAGACTGGACTTCAGGTTGTATGACATTACTGTCAGTTATACAATAACCTACATGCTCAGTACATCAATACATCACATTTCTTGTGAAGAATACAAGATATTTTTTTGGGAATTCCTGACAATTGACTTTAAAATTAGTAGCAGTATAAATAAACTAACCTATAAATTTATAAGAACAGTAAAAGCAAGTAAAATCATTGAATTCCTGAATGGCTATTAAGGGATACTGGTCAATCATGGTTGTTCTTGAAGATGATTACTTCATGTATGCTTTTATTCTTGTTTTGGTACCATTTAGGTTGACATGTGTCTAACACATTTAGAACAAATACAGTAACATGAAAAACAAAAAGATCAGCAAAATGTTTGTATCAGTATTAATGTTTTCATTACAAAAAGAAATTAATATAATCTACCAAGTGCTCCCCACACCTATCTACCTAAACTACATTAATTTAACATAAAAAAAATCATTCATTTGTCACAGACATGGTGAAGTGATATGCAAATGCAAGATTTTGGGGTGTTTGGGGTGATCAAAGTCAAGATACAGGAGCAGATCAAGCAATCAGCAAACAACCTAACATCAAAACAATTGGCAAAGCATAGGTAACCAGAATACCATCACTGAATCAAAACAAGCTAGTGACAAGACATAGTTAAATGTTTGGTTTATTTAAAAAGTGTGTTTGGGTAAGGTGTGTGTAATTTGAATTCATGCTGCATGTGCGTGATGGAATCATGTGATGTAACTTGTAGTTCATGATGCTGAGAAAGACAGTTCTTAATGTTGTGCTATAGCAGTGAAATTTGGGAATTGAAGTTCATGACAAAGCTGCCATTGAATGAGAGGACAGCAACTAATTTTATCTGAAGAGCTGTTATCTTAGTATCCTGTATGCTGAACATTATTTTCCCTTGGTGTTTGTAGGTCATGTGGGTGCACCACTACCATGCAACCTCATTAAACTTGTGGATGTGCCAGAGAAGAACTACTTTGCTTCAAATGGAAAGGGGGAGGTAGAGATAATAATGATCTCATGCTAATAATTTTCACTATTGGAAACCCGTGACTACTCACACTACCATTTAAAATTGTGTTATGTAGCTTGCCCATTTGATTAACCTCAAAAACATTATAATTGAATTGCAGGTTTGTGTCAAAGGCCCAAATGTCTTTAAGGGCTATCTAAAGGATCCAGTTATGACAGCAGAGACACTGGATCCAGAGGGTTGGCTTCACACAGGAGACATTGGACAGTGGTTACCGGTGTGCTAATTTTTTGTATTTATGCTGGAATTTTGTTTCATGCCAGAAAAGGAATTATATTAATACCAAAAGGCACATCATAAACATTTCACCATATTGTCATTATTTTAAACTTTATGACATTACCATATGATTGAAATTCAAAATTGACTTATAGTGTATTATTATTATTATGACAATTTTGTCATTTCAAAAACATGAGAAAAACATTTTTCAATTCCCAAATATCATACATCGTACGTAGATGTTTTTAAGTCTCAAGAACCATTTAGCTATGCCCACTCAGCAGAGTGCGAAACTCAATAATTATCAAAACCATGCTGATATTTGTAAACAATATGTCCTTCACATGTTAATTAATTATAAGGGGAAGGCAACTAAAATTTGAAACATATAAGTAAAAGATTGTTCTCCTGCATCCTTCCTACTAATCTGCTATTTTGACTGTAAATCACAGGTGCTCAAACTGGTGTAGGTCCTGTCAATTTGTCACAGGGCAGTTTCATTTCAAATATGCCTTTTCCCTTTGTTGTGCCATGCATTGATTTAATTCCCTAGTGTCCCTCTGTAGCATATAAATTGGAGCCCAATCTACAGTTGACTAACAGCTGTGCAGTATCAGTGGGGGATATGCAATGAATTCTTTCCCCTTTTCTATTAACTGTGTTTGTATATTGCGGGAAAGCTTGTGCACATAATCAGCAACAGTGTTTCTGCAGAGGCTTGCAGTTAAAAATGCTCGCTTTTTGTCTAGACACACATTGCACACTTTAATCATGCACTGCTTCACAAGCGCTCCAGACAGGCTTGCAGCTCTTGGTATGTCAGGTGTTGCAGTGCATTTTGGGGTTTGTTGTATCAGTGGTGTGTGCTGTATACCAGCAGGCTGACACTGTTGTATCAGTGGTGTGTGCTATATACCAATTATAATAGAATTATGATATTACCTCACAGGCCAGATATATTGGAAGCATGGAGCAGAAGTGGCCCCCAGGGCTTTAAGTTTAACATGTCTGCTCTAGAAAGATCCTCAAACCAGAACTCACCTGAACTCAATTTGGAGTGCCTTAGCCAAAGTTCTGAATACTCAATAATAAGAGAGATATTTCATATTTTGATTTGCAAAAAAAATCTAAGAACATGTTTTGTTTTGATTATTGTATGCAGATTAATAGCCAACAATCTAAAATACATACAAAATAATATAATAATATAATAATATAATAATAAATATAAAATATAAATATATAAATATACATTTAAATTAAATATATAATAAAACAAATTGTGTTTAAAAAAAAAAGAGAGAGAAAGAACCTGAATACTTTCCAAACCTAACATACATTTGTGTACATACATATGGTCTTACATTGTCTTTCATTACAGTAAACTGTTCTTGTTTTCCAGAATGGTACATTAAAGATTATAGACAGAAAGAAGCACATATTTAAGCTTGCACAGGGTGAATATATTTCACCTGAGAAGATAGAGAACATCTATATTCGCAGTGAGCCTGTGTCTCAGCTCTATGTTCATGGAGACAGCCTGCAGGTTGGTACTCTGCCAGGGCCAAAGAACTGCCTTTTATTAAAACAACAGGTTTCACCTTTGTTTTACAGATGCAAGTTAACCATTTTCTTCCTTTGCAGTCTTGTCTGGTTGGGATTGTTGTTCCAGACCCTGAAGTGATGCCCTCATGGGCCCAGAAACGGGGCATTAGTGGATGCTATGATGACTTGTGTAAAAATGTGGTATGTTCCATGTAGAAAATAAACACTGTAACTTAAATAGTTTATGTAAAATATAAGGACATTAGTCATAGTACCTGTGACTCTGTTACCCTAAAGGAACTAAAGAAAGCCATCTTGGATGATATGGTGTGTTTAGGCAAAACTGGTGGCCTACATTCATTTGAGCAAGTAAGTGCATAGCTGAAATGTATATATTATGTATTCCATAATTGATCATCTTTGTGCTGGTTATCAGTAAATACAAAACTGATTTATTTCAAAACCTCATAATGTGCCTTTATCTCCAGGTAAAAGATATCTACATTCATAATGAGATGTTCTCCATAGAGAATGGATTGCTGACCCCCACATTTAAAGCTAAGAGGCCAGAGCTTAAAGAATATTTCAAACAGCAGATAGAACATCTGTATGACAACATCACAATGTAAAATTCTCTGTTGCTAAATGAGGACTGGGACTTTTTTTAAATGATTGATTGTTTGTCATTTATCATTGCATTAAATTTGTCATTAAATGCCAATCAAACTACAAAAAGCATGCAAACAAGCCATGCATGTTGAGAAGATGGAGTGCTGTGTCAGTCTGGAAGTGTAGATAGCCTCAAAGTAGTCATTTGCCATGATTATCAACAGTTGGTGTGCCTTTGGAAAATTGGCATAATTACAACCAAGTTTGTCTCCAGAAAAAGCCAAACTAGCATGGATACATCCTTCCTTCTTCATGTCTAACTGATCAACATGGCTGTCTTTGGTCTATTCATTTAATTTTATTATAGGCCCAACTGGGAACAAAAGTTATTTTTGAACAAACAACAATGCATGATGATTTACATAAGTCCATTATTGGTTAATTGAGGCTTTGCAAATCAAAAGAAACGTACACATACACTTGGCCTAAACATGGGGAATGAAATGCAGCAATATTAGATATTTACTTTCCAAATCTGCTTCTTTTTCAAAATGAGCATGCCATGGACCTAGATATTTGGACATGGTAGTATTTTTCAGATTTATTCTAATTATAATTCCAATAAAAAATTTTGTGTATAGTGAAAATGAAATAGATAAAAAACTTAAATATTTGTTTCAATACTATCAGAACCATGACATGGATGGGCAAAATAAAGGAATGATTATTCAATCCATTTATTACTCCACATTATGTTCTGTAAGAAATACTAAAGGTATAAAGGCAAAGTACACTTGCTATGACAGTGCAAATTTAATCTGTGTGTATTATACTACACATAATTTGCCAGCTAAAACCTCCTAATGCTGTCCTGCTTACCAATGCTTCAGATTTATAGTCAATAACAGTGGCATAAAAATGCCTTTTTAGTTTCAATGATTTTGTCCATGAAAAACACCAACAAAGAACCAATGTCACTATCTATAAAAGTCTTTTAATAGATATCCAGCTTAAAAAATATATAATGTTGCGATTAAATTTGAATTAAAAATGTATCTATATTTAGTACTGAATATTTGAAGCAAGCACTGCAGCTCTGTAAGTGCAGCCCAGTTTTCCAACAAATCTGATAGTATGCCTGGTACATTGGATCACTTATTATTAGATGGCTATTGTCATTAATATTATCTATTATTAAATGTCAACTATAGCATAAATTACAGTTATGAATTTGATTCACTACAACAGTTGTGAATTTGGTAAAAACAAATATTTGGTAAAAAACAGCCCTGATTTTTAACAAAATATACAAAAGATTTCAGCCCAAAACAAATAAACAGATACTTATAAAGATAATAGCTTTGCATTTACACCCCTAGTTCAACATCAAACATCTAAGACAGGTTTGCACAGGACATGCTTAAAACCTGGAACCATTTTTAGACATATTTTAGTGAAAAGCTTGGTCAACAATTCAAGAGATTTATTTTAATCTGAGCAAGTATTAATAATTAAACTTTGGTCTTGAAAATACTGTTGGGAAATTATGTTGTATCTGTAGTCAATGCCTCTTATTAAATGATTGTCATTATACATGTAAGATTTGTAACATGGGGCCAACAAAAAAAACAATAAATTCTCCACTCATGACTGAAGCCCAGGTGCTGCCATTGCCACTTCAGCACTACTACTGTGGACTACTTTGTTGCCCTTCTCCTGTCAGAAGATTACTACCCCTTGACCAGTGATAATGCTTCATATATACACCAATCAGGCAAAACATTATGACCACTGACAGGTGAAGCGAATAACACTGATTATTGCTCATCACAGTACCTGTTAGTGGATGGGATATATTAGGCAAGAAGTGAACATTTTGTCCTCAAAGTTGATGTGTCAGAAGCAGTAAAAATTTTACAAGGGTCAAATTGTGATGGCTAGACGACTGTGTCAGAGCATCTCCAAAACTGCAGCTCTTGTGGGGTGTTCCCAGTCTGCAGTGTTCAGTATCTACCAAAAGTGGTCCAAGAAAGGAACAGTGGTGAACTGGCGACAGGGTCATGAGCGGCCAAGGCTCATTGATGCATGTGGGGAGCAAATGCTGGCCCATTTGGTCCGATCCAACAGACGAGCTACTGTAGCTCAAATTGCTCAAGAAGTTCATGCTGGTTCTGACAGAAAGGTGTCAGAATATGCAGTGCATCGTAGTTTGTTGCGTATGGGGCTGCATAACCACAGACCAGTCAGAATGCCCATGCTGACCCCTGTCCACCGCCGAAAGCGGCAACAGTGGGCGCGTGAGCATCAGAACTGGACGTATATGTATATGTATACATGGATATGTGGGATGTGGTAGCCTAGTGGTTAAGGTGTTGGTCTACCACTTGGAAGGTTGTGAGTTTGAGTCCCTACTCCACCAAGCTCCCACTACTGGGCCCCTGAGCAAGGCCCTTAACCCTCAATTGCTCAGCTGTATAAACAATGAGATACAAATGTAAGTTGCTCTGGATAAGGGTGTCTGCTAAATGCCATATATATATAAAACTAAATATATGTATTTTATATATATTGTGTTTGTGTGTAGGTCTGTTGCATGTAAACCTTACTCTCATTTTGTTCTTCTACTACAAGTTAAGTTCAATCATATGCTTGTATATGAAGAGTGAGACTGTCCCCTGCCCCGCTATCTCAGTTAAGACACCTCTAGGGTTGCTAGGATCCCAACCCTGGAATGGCAGTAGTTCCTTCTATCTCATATATATATATATAAAACATAATTGGAGTTTGCACACACTGCTTCTCCTTTACTTCTCATATGACATGATACGGATGTACACTAGTGAATTGTATATCCAATCGCTCTCCCTCCAAAATGTTTTAGGGGCAAGAAAACTGATTTTATCAAAAGTGAAATGCTAGTTGCATAACATGGTTATTTTTTATTAGCAACCAGTAGATGAATTGCCTATACAATGCCTTCAGAATACTACTAGCGACATGTAGCAACAAAATCACATTAAAAAACTTACACTCACTTATTCATCTCTATTTATTTACATATTTATTTGTCTCACACAGCAGACAGATTTAAAATAATCATGGTAACAGCCATATTACCAGTGTACCAACTTCTAAACATGTTCTGAAATAAAGAAAAGAAATGTACATTTTTAGTTTTATTTATAGGCTGTTATTTTTAATTAATTATGTAAATGGTTTTTTATTGCCATGTTTGCATAAAATATTAATACTGTATAATAAATAGTAAATAATAAAAGTATATTTTTAAAAAAGTATATTTTATAATAGTAAATAATAAAATAGTAAATAAAAAAAACCCACATATTTCCACAATTTTTAAGGACTACTGAGAGGTCAGTAATTGGTCATTCCATTCCTATGTAGGTCTAACATTCACCCATCTCTCTCTCAATCTGTTCCATACACAGTGTAGTCTCAGTGTTTGGACGTAGTTCTTTAAATATTATTAAGTGCCCAAATATAAAATATAAAAATTACTTGCACAAGACCAAAAATGAGTACTGACAGTAACAGAGATGGAACATTCTACAAAAATCTCCTATATCCACTGCTACAAAACAGCTCTATATATACGCATTCATAGCATACAGTGGCATTCATGTTGCCCATAGGATGACCCTATTGCATTTTAACAAATCCTTGAACCTTTTTCTAAAAAGTTTTTACCCTTTATTTTCTTGCAGTGTTCACAACCTGTTAGTTTAAGGTTATACCTCTATCCACGGCAGCTCTTATTTGCCAACATTGCTATGATTCCATACAAGTTACATCTGTCTTCAGACTTTTAACTGCATGGAGTGAGCCAGTCTATTGCACAGCTGTTACTTGTCTTTATTTTTCTGTATAGGTAAGCAAGGTCCAAGGTGTTGACTGCAGTGGTTAGGCCATTGGACATCTCTGATATGGAACAGTGTACATTGTTAAACTTTTTACTGTAGATAATGTTAGTCTTTAACATATTTTAGTTATTGATGTAAGCAGAGACAATGTTTGTACAGACTGACCCTAAGCCAGAGCTGTGTTCCACCATGAACTTTAGTTGGCCTTGCTGTCTGATCAGCGAGGCCGATTTAACAGCAATTGTGCAGCATGTTTGCATTTCAACACTGCAGTAATGTGAAACTTAAATGGCACTTGTATTAGTGCTTGCAGTGGCATGCTTGTTCAGTGGTTAGAACCGTAACCTCATAGCAAGATGTACATGGATACAACTTCAGCCCTGGTATATTTTTTCTGTAAAAAATGAGAAAGAAATGTACTTTGTATGTACAAAGTATGTATAATGTATAAAAAATAATGTATAAAAATGTATAAAATTTGCGTCATACGTAAAACAACAGCTGGGTTGTTAATTTACAGCGAATGTTCATAATTTGGTGATATTTAGATCACATTAGGTTGTTTTTTTAGTGTAGACTATTTGCTGATATGGCCTTTCACAAGCTCTTTAGTGTCATCTTGGAGCACACTTCATAGATCCAGGTTCTTTAATTGTGGTTGTTGATCAGTGACCTCCATCTGATTAACATTTTGCATAACTATAGACAACTCAGTGCTTTGTGGTGCACATTCTAGAACAGGACATAACTCATTTTCATCATCGACTTAGAGCTTTGATTTGACTGCATTTAGCCTTTTCAGCTACTCCAAACGCTCAAGCTCTCTTTTTAAGTTTTCTACATGCCTACATGCCTCTTCTTGCTGTTTCTTTAACAGAACAGGCATTTGTCTCTCACTCTCTATATTGAGTTTGGTTTCTTCCTTTTCTCTTTGAAGATGAAAAGCTGTCTCAGCTGCTTCTTGTTCCACATCTATCTCCCTATCCTCAGCTTCAAGTCCTTGTAATTCTTCGTGGTGATACTCTTGATCAACCATAATATTTAACACAGCCTGTGTAACTGCATACTCAGCAGCAGCCTCTTGTCGTTTGACTTATAATACTAGATTGAACAGAAACAGAATAATCAGACATTCGGACAAGTCAACTTCTCCCCTGTTCCTTCAATTTGAGACTGAACATTCTGTACTACTGTCTTATAGACAGATATACATTTGTCCAAATTGCAGCGCATTTCATGAGCTGGGTCGTGGATCTAGGGGTATTCATCATAAGCAGTGTTAAGCTCAAATAGCTCTCTTTGAATTTTGTTTATGTGTAGATATTAGGGATGTCATTCGGTTAAAATATTTAATCGCGATTAATCGCATGATTGTCATGAGTTAACTCGTGATTAATCGCAACTTAATCACACATTTTTATCTGTTCTAAATGTACCATAAATTAAAACTTTTCAAGTTTTTAATACTCTAATCAACATTGGTATGGATAAATATGGATGCTTTATGCAAAAGTATGTTTATTTTTAGTAAAAACAAAACATATTCCACATACAGCATGAAGACTAGACATGTTTCAAAGGTCATCAGATGAAAGAACTTGTTCATGTCTATTAGACAAATGAAAAAAAGAATGTACCAGGTTCCCATTTCTTGTCTTTCTTTGCACTGAGCAATTTACTTACACAAGGCTGTTTACATTTTCACAGGACAGGGCTGCTCACTTCTTCTGAACATGCAAAATGTACATTTATTACTACTGAAACCACCCTAAATATAGAGCATTAAGAACATAGACATGTTTCAAACATGGTAGACATGTTTTTCAAAGAATTTGTTCATGTGTATTAAACACATGGAAAAAAGAACATAGAAAAAACACAGGTTTCCATTACTTCTCTTTCTTTGCACTGAGCCAGTTGCTCAAACAGACAAGCCTGTTTACATTTTCAGATGACAGGGCAGCTCGCTTTTTCTGAACAATATGCCCTGACAGTGAAAACAGTCTTTCACAAGGTATGGATGTGGCAGGTGTTGCTAAGTATCTGCGTGCAAGGTAGGCCATCTCACTATGTGCCCCTTCATGTTTGGACCACCACTGCAGGGGACAGTCCTCTATGCCAATAGAGGGCTCTGCTTGTAGCGCTCCACACATTTCTCAATACAGTCCTCTTTATCATCAGATGAAGACTCTGGCACAGACATGAGACATTATCTTTTCTTAGGTGGCTCAGTTGTCACTGGTTTATCTCGCTGTGCAAGCCCCTGCCCTCTCTCCCGGAGCAAGGCACAGATGAATCTCCACACCTCAGCTTTGTCAGCCCTGCTTAGACATTTGAGGTCCTTAAACCTAGGGTCCAGTGCGGTTGCAACCCTCAGCCATGTGATGTTGGTTTTTTCCTTCCGTCTGTCCATGTCTGTTGTGAAAGTTTCCTTAAACTTAACCATGTATGCTGGGTCATCTTCTAAAACCTCCATCACACGTGATAGATGACACAATGCTGGCAGCACAACAGAGCAAGAAACAAAATTCTCTCCTCCTAGAAGTTCACTCACATACCGTACTTGCTGTTGTTCGAGCTCGACTGCATTTGCTGGGCTATGCTTGAAATGGCCCACTACCTTCCTGCATTTTGCCAATGTGCTGTCAAACGGACTGTTCTGGAGCGAAACTATGATAGCTCGGTGGAGGCTGTGTGCAGTGCAAGGCATGTGTTCGAACGGGAGCTGCCTGGCCACTGCAATCATGTTGCGTGCACTATCAGTGGTCAGGGTGCTAATTTTGAGTTCAATGTTCCAATCTCTGGCTACTTGCAGAAAGTGCTCAGCGCAGCATAGTGCCTCTCGTCTGTCTTCATAACGGTCAAAGCGTGCGACCGAAATTTCCAGTGTGTGTCAAAATAATGGGCTGTGACCCCCAGGTAGCTGTGGTTACTGAGGGAAGTCCAGTAGTCTCCGGTGAGCGCTACCACGTTTGTCTGTCTCAACGCCTCCTCAACTTTAGCTTTCTCCTCTTCATAGGAGTTGTGAATCTTGCTTGTAACGGTGGCTCTCGAAGGTAGTTCATGCGATGCGAAGCATTTCAAGTAGACCCTCATCTTCCACTACATTAACTGGCCTACATGCTGTAGCCACCCATTTCGCAATCGCTGTGGTGAGTCTATTGCTTGTGGAGCTGTCCATTCGTCGCTGCCGCAAACTATCTAGTGTGGTCTGCCATGGCGAGGGGGAGGAGAGCTCTCTGCATCAGCCGTATGCTTTGCCATCAAGTGATATTTTAAACTCGATGTGCTGCGGTGATAACTTAATTCACATCGACAATAAATGCAGACAACTTTTGTCTTGTCGACAGAACCATCAGACATCGTTTTGTACATGAATTTTCCATTCAAAAGACCTTTTTCTTTCTCCATTTCTGTTCCCTGCTGCATCCTTTACTGTCTATGGCTGCATCTCCAACTACGGGCTAGGCCACGGGTCAAACAGAAATTGAGCGCTGCATTAATCGCACGTTAATAAATTTAGAGCCGTTAAAATTAATTTGCGTTAACGCATTATTAACGCGTTAATTTTGACAGTAGATATGCTGGGATGCTGTTTTATTACAGATTATTTTGCCACCATAGTCAGAGCTTTACAGGGTTCATAAATGCTGTAGCCCCTTCATATTCTCTATCTGAAATTCTCTTCTCAATCTTGAGAAGAAACTTAAATCATAGAGGACAAAATTTGAAATTGTAATGACAAGTACTTATATGTAAACTAAATCACTATTTGCTGTGTTTACAAAAAAAGCAATTATCCATTATTATTTTCAATTGGCTGACAATGTAGGGGAGAGTGGGGCAAGATGAGCCAATT
>JAOTRN010000020.1:106091-118887 GCA_028566695.1 Bagroides melapterus | reverse complement strand
CACTGAGGTTCTAATGGCCGCGGATTCCAACCTGGCTGCCGAGTTTCAAGAGTTTTTGAGTATGTTAAGACCCCCAATAGTGCCCAAAGTTTTGAAAAAAAAATAAAATAAATAAATAAATAAATAATCCGACGAAAAACAATAGGGCCCTGCGCACTATAGTGCTTGGGCCCTAATAATTCACAATGTGCGTTGTTCTACTGCAAAAGCATTCAGGGGGCTGCATTACACTCTAGCTGTCAAATTGTGATACTACAAATTGTGATACTACTTACAGGTGTGGTCAGGTGTGATTTAAACGACTACACCAAAAATATTTTTCAACATTTTTTTTTTGTAAAGTGTCACCTAATCGTTTCAGCTCTACTCACACCTGAACAATAAGGATACATAAGTATGAATGCTGTTGATAGACTTCAGTTCAGCATTCAACATTAATATATCGGCACCTAATTGAGAAGTTGAGCCTGCTGAGCCTGAACACCACCCTCTGCAAATGGGACCCGGGGCTTCCAAACTCCAAGATCGCAGGCAGTTACGATTGGAAGCCCCATCTCCAGCACCACCAACAGCCCACTGCTGTTCACTACGCTGACACACGACTGTGTAGGAATGCACAGCTTGCACCTCATCAAGTTCACTGCTGCCACGTGGTGGGTCTGATCAGCCAGAATGATGAGTCAGCATACAGCTATCAGCCTGGTGCAGCGCTAGCAACCTATCTTTGAATGCTGACAAAACTAAAGAGATGGTTGCTGACTTCTGGAGTACACAGCTTACTATCCTCTGATGAACATTGATGGATCCTCCATGGAAATGAGTGCTAAATCTAAAGCACTAACTGCCTTGAATGCCAGCTCCATCAACAAGAAAGCCCAACAGCATCTCTACATTTTTACAAAGGCTGAGAAAAGCACATCTCCCATCACCCATCCGGACCACATTTTACAGAGGGACTATCAAGAGCATCCTGAGCAGCTGCATCACTGTCTGGTTTGGGAATTACACTGTCTCAGATCACAAGACCCTACAGTGGATAGTGGGGACAGCTAAGAACGTCATTGGAGTCTCTCTTCCCTCTGTCATAGACATATACAGCACAAAGACAAAAACAATATAGATGACCCCACACATGCTTGTACTGTATAACAGTTTCTGTCCATAAGCCATCAGATTCCTCAACACTCAAAGATCCTCAGAAGGTCAAAAATTCTTAGGAGAAGGGAGGACTTTTAAGAGGCTTAAGAGTTTCTTTAGCAGAGGGTGAAGAGGTGAAGAGGGAGAAGAACAATACATACATACAGTATTTAATAATGAAGCTAAATTGGGAGCTCTCTCAGATGATTTTTAGAATCTTTGTGAATACAGGCCCCTGTTTCCACAAAAAGCAGTCGGCAGAGAACTTCACAAAGCCAACGCTGATGAAAGAGTTGCAAATGCATTTTTCACAGACACCAATGCAAAAGTGCTTGAAGGATTTGGGCGGCCATATCTTAATATTCTGCTGGCCCAATTATTAGCCTAGTACGTTTATGGCATTTAGCAGCCGCCCTTATCCAGAGCGACTTACATTCATATCTCATTTTTTATACAACTGAGCAATTGAGGGTTAGCACACCCAACCTTCATTTCAAATGCATCCCGACCTCTGACAGCATGCCAAAGATTTAACCACGGACCAAAGAGCTGATCATCAAGAGCCTGAAGACCAAGTCTCCTGCTGAGGTGGCAGACATCTTTAATGTATCTAAACATCAGTTGGAGAGGAAAAGAAAAAGATTTGAAGAAACTGGTGAAGTTTCCAGTTCAGGGCCAGCTCTTTTTCAACTGTAGCAGAGCTACGTAACAACTGGTCACCAGAAACCCCTGTATCTACAAGAACAGTTTGTCAAATTCTCTTACGCAGTGGTCTCAATGGCCAAATTAGTGCTCAGAAACCAGCATTAAACAGAAGACAACTAAAAAATTGTGTTGCATTTGCCAAGGCCCACAGCTTGCAGGAAGGATGGATTGTGGAAAAGTGGCAGATGGTTGATTTTTCCCGATGAATCGTCTATTGAACTGCATCCCAATCGTCGTAAATACTGCAGAAGACCTATTGGAACCCGCATGGACCCAAGATTCACACAGAAAACAGTCAAGTTCGGTGGAGGAAAAATGGTTTTGGTTTACATTCAGTATGGGGGCGTGCGAGAGATATGCAGAGTGGATGGCAACATCAACAGCCTAACAGGTATCAAGACATTCTTGCCCACATGAGAGGGCAATCTCTTCAGCAGGATGGCGTTCCTTCTCATACTTCAGCCTCCACATCAAAGTTCCTGAAAGCAAAGAAGGTCAAGGTACTCCAGGATTGGCCAGCCCAGTCACCAGACATGTCTGGGGTAAGATGAAGGAGGAGGCATTGAAGATAAAACCAAAGAATCTTGATGAATTCTGGGAGTCCTGCAAGAATGCTTTATTTGCCATTCCAGATGACTTTAGAAGTCATTTGAGTCATTGCCGAGACGTATGGATGCAGTCCTCCAAGCTCATGGGAGTCATACACAATATTAATGCTTGTTCCACTGCACCATGACTTTTTTCTGTACTGTACATTATTTCTGTTAAGTGACAAGACTTTTGTTTAAGCAAAGTCTGACCTTTATGTTCTAATTAAATAATTAAAAATCAAGGCATGATAAGATTTTATTTTGGTAAAAAACTTTGCCTTTCATATAAGCCACTTCTGATTCCAAATGATCAATTAGAAGTCAAGTTATTATTTGTTGTTCCTACAACTTGGATAGGCGACAAGTCAGGGTGTGTAGAAGATATTCTGCTAGATGAATGGTACAAGATTCCACTAGAAGATATTCAGAAGTTGCATGACTCTATTATTAGAGGTTTGGGAGCTATTACATTTTTCACATCATTTTCTCCAATCCTTGTATGTTTCCACTTCTATCACATGTGTAGGTATGTTTATAGATCCCTTTTTTCCACAGTGGTTCCATACACTGTGTATACTGGTTGGCACTATTTTATATAGCGGTCCTGTAGTGTATTATATTGTCTGTCATCACTTTCCTTTGTCTTTAGGCTAACTTAACTGTAGCTCTTTGTTGTAAGTATTGTGTCAGCTGTATATGAAATGACAATAAAAGATACTTGACTTGATTTTCAACATATCAGAGTTTTCTTCTAATTTACATTGTGAGATACATTGTGAGATACATCTGCTTATTGTTTTTTGTTGTAATGTCCTTATCTATACAGATCATGCTCCTGGCTCAGAGTCGGCGCTGGAGGGAAGGCCTGTGCACCCGCAGCATAGAATACCATCGGCTTGACCAGAATGTTGATGAGGCAATGCCTTCATTGAAGATGACCAACAGTTATGTTTTTTAAACACCCACATACAATGATGTTAAAAATGATCATTATAATCTTTGTTAGAACAGCACTTATTAATTCTGAATGCAAACTGCAAATCTTTGTTTAATGCGCATAATTCTTCACATCATTCTCTTGGTTTAATTATCTGTTAACTGTTTTTCAGATATTTTCGGGACTGGCACCTGCTAATATTTTTTCGCATAACTTTGAAAGGGCTAGGTCACTTTTTCATTAGTGTACGGCATAGAAATATAGTATTGAATATAACCAGCCCTAAAGCGATTATTTCATTACAGCTGATTAACATAAACCGAGAGCATTTGAAAGAATTTCGGTACCCTAAACATCAAGTCAAATTTTATAATTAATTGAAAGATGATTGTTTCCTGGCTATAATTTTTTGACTTGCAGATTTTCTTTATTGCGACCATATCACATGCTTATTTGCATCAATAAGTTTAGTAATTTTCATTATGTAATGTTTGTTTTGAAGAATACATGAAAATTATTATACAGGATACAAATTATACAAGATTTATTATGCAAACTTGGGGCTGGACCCTTTATTTTTTGTGAAATTAAATGTATTCTATTCTGGTACAGTTGTCTAATATGTAAATACTGTATAAGCTATAGCCTTTAGGTTACTGGACAGTGATGCATTTTACTTGCTCTGTATTCATCTGTAATCTGTGCAGATGAGTTCAGTAAATAATTAAACATTGTACGTAGACTTGACAGACAGGCAGCAAATGTACTTCCATATACACAAAGGTAATAATGCAGAGTAAGACATGTACTGTATTTGCAATGCACATATAAAGCAAATCTTATGTGCACAACAAAATATACTATACTAGCCTAAAATACACCTTTTATTAAAACAAAATGGTTTAGATTTTATTTTTTGTATACAGCATACAATAAGGATACATTAGCCTGCAGTAGCAATAAACTTATTTTGCATGAGTGTGAGATTAAGGTTTTAAGTAATGTTTAACATTAGTGTCTGTCAAATATAATAGTCATGCTGATTCTTCTGTCAGTCAAGATGTAAATTCCAGCCTCCAGACCTTTACAGTAGGCATTAAGTCTCATTGCGCGCAATTTTAGTATGAAACGGGACCATGTCATATTTTTTTTTTCTTCTTCTATTAACGGTTGATGTCAATGTAGTCAAAACTTCAATCAGTATAAGACTGTTATCAGTGGTTATTTTTGCAAAGCAGCTTTACAGAAAACTGGACAGAACTTTCATGAATCCTAGATTTTCCAAGCCAGAGGTTACCATAGCATGAGAGAAACCTTGAGAGGAGCCAGATTCAAAGGGTTATCATTCTCTTCTATGTGATGCTGGTTAGTACAATTTTAATTCATTATTAAACTACAGGTGTATACTATAGATTCAAGCAGTGTTTGGTCAAGATTCATTTTTATTCTTCAAGGACATACATCAGTCTGTCCAACTATGAACATTCACAGACATCTTTAGGGTATAATTGTGGTACCATTCACCACAATCTCATGGTGATCATTAGGATATCCAAAGCACCAGTGATTGATTCTCCAGTGATACTCTATTCCTCAAGGAGCCTTAATGATCAAAATCATGTTAAGATTTGAAAACAATGATTTCTACTTACCAATCAGTTCTTGGATGGATCTTAATGGATTCAAATTATGATGTAAGCAAAGTTTTTAACAAAGTCATTTGTATCAGGCCTATGTTCAAATAACTTTCTCAAGAACCTATAAGTGTACTTAAGATAAACTTTTTATGTGATGCATAGATTTTTAATGACTGTTCCTTAATTTATTTATTGGCAATGTTAATTAATATTTGGCCCTACTTTGAAATTTGTGGTTGGTAGCTACTTTCTGTACATTAGTACAGTATGAGTAAATTTAATGTTAATTCATTCTTATGAGTAAACGTAATGTTAATCAGTCCGAATACTGTAAATAAAGTGTTCAAACTTCAGTTTTGTGCTCCTGAAGATACTTTAGAAGATACTATGTTGTCATTGTATAAAATACAACAAAATTTAGTGTGGCTACTCGCAGAAAGAAAAAAGGCCTTTGACACATAGTATTTATGAAAGGAACTTAAATTTAAATGTCAAAAAAGGAAATTAAGAATAAATAAAGGGTACATATTTGCACATGAATGTATTACCTTGAATATTGAAATGTACATTATATTCAGATATACATTTAGATCCTTTGTCAGATGCCCTTATCCAGAGCCACATCTTGCGCATTAACAGTGACAGCACACATTTTAATTTAATTTAATTTATAGTCAAACAGATGATCACCTAGTGGTAACGGAGTAAAAGATAGATCTGGCCTCTGACTAGTACATGAAATAATCTCATCTACACAGGAATGTTCATCCTGGATGTTATCATGAGTAGTGAGTAGCCTAGCTAAAGCATGAGCGATGGAATTGGTAGATGAAGTGGGTTTGATAGTTAAGTTCTGTGTAGCTAACAAGATTGCCAGAATGACGTTGTGCAGTCATATGCTGTGTTTGAAGGTTTAAGAGAATCTGTTGAACCTGATGTGGTGAATGCAAAATCAGTGTGCTTGACCGCTGTTTAGTGTGTACTAAGTACAATGTGACTCCAACTAAAGCCAAACACCAACACCTACCCACCCCAACTACTCCATTTGAGGAATGGCAAATTGACTTTACGCATCTGCCTAGATGTGGGCCATTCAGATATCTACTTGTGTTAGTAGATACATTTTCTAAGTGGGTGGAAGCGTTCCCATGTGCTCTGATAAAGGGACATCTTTTACATCAAAGGTCACTCAAGATCTTTGTAAATATTTACAAAGATCTTGTAAATATGTACATTTGTGTATATGTACATTTATATTTAGATCCTTTGGCAGACGCCCTTATCCAGAGCCTCATCTTGTGCATTAACAGTGACGGCACACATTTTAATTTAATTTATAGTCAGGCATTAGCACTGTATTGTTTAGCATGCCAGTGTGTCAAGAGTCTCATTTACCACTTTAATTTCTTGTGTATTTTAATTTTACACAAAATGGATTGTACCACAATGTGCCTTACTGTCCTCAGGTCCTGAGTTTGTGCCTCTTCCTGCGTGGAGTTTATTTTTCTGTTCTTTCAAGTTGGTACCTTAATAATTTAGGCTACAAAATGGGACTTCACACTGCTCCAGTGATCTGTTGCAGATCTGTGTGAAGATGGGGGCTAGCTGTCAGTAAAGACTTTCAGATAGTTAGATTATACACCATCTGGGCCTTCCTCCAAAGCTTTCCTTGGATATTGTTTTTTGAAGACCCAGCACATTTTCTTCTCACATACCATAAGAGCAGGCTGTATAGCTGGAGGGGGCAAGAGGGGGTGTTGATTTTGTTGAATGTGTAAGGTGAAGATCAGGGTGCGTGGGGAAAGAGTGTGAGACTGAGCTTTTCAAACCTGCATTAAAACACAGATTGTCAGATCATCAGCCAGTTGTTGATGCTCTACAGAGCAGGTGGTGGTGTTTTGTACTTTGTGATGTGTTTTAGGCCTCTCAACACAGATGCCAGCTAGCAAACTTTTTTTCTTTAATTTTCAATTTGAGTAACTTATTTTAGAAACTTTGATCACCTCATTCATGTGTTCTGGCCTGATCATATAAGATTTTATCCCCATTTCTGTATGTGTCTACATTGGCATGACAAAGCTGCCTGGGTTTTGCTGTAAACCATGGTTTATCGTGGTTAAAAGATAAGAATGTACTAGTATGTATTATAATAACCAGTATTACGCGGTGCATTATCTTGCTGAAAGCGGCCACAGCCACCAGGACCCAAGGTTTCCCAGCAGAATATTGCATCACACTGCCTCTGCTGGCTTGACTTCTTCCCATAATGCGTCCTGGTGCCATGTGTTCCCCAGGAGAGCCACACACATGCACCCAGCCCTCCATGAGATGTAAAAGAAAACTTGATTCATCAGACCAGGCCACCTTCTTCCATTCCTCCGTGATCCAGTTCTGCTGCTTATGTACCCATTGTTGGTGCTTTTGGCAATGAATGGGTCAACTTTGCGACCCACACTTGCCAGCCTTCGCTCACCATGTGCATCAATGTGCCTTGGCTGCCCATGACCCTGTTGCCAGTTCACCACTGACCCAGTTGTCTAGCCATCACAGTTTGGCCCTCGCTTGCCCATTTTTCCTGCTAACACATCAACTTTGAGGACAAGATACTCACTTGCTGCCTAATATATCTTACCCACTAATAGGTGCTATGATGAGATAATCAATGTTATTCACTTCACTTCAGTGTATCATTACAATGCACCCAATCAGCCATAATATTATAAACAGACTCAAGATGAATAATGCTGATTATCTAGTTAGTGCGACGTCACTACAATGAGTTGTCACCCAGGGTTCACAGTATTGAGATATATAGAACAGTATTGTTCTCAATTTTAAATAAAAGTGTAGAAACACTCAAAAAACAAGTTTTAATAACATGATTAGTGTAAACTAAAGGTCATAGTGAATGCACAGTCAGCACCGCTGAGCTTAAACTGACTGTTAAATATAAGGTCTCTTGCATCTAAAGCACTTGACAGAATTATTACTGAGTTTAATGTGTTATGTTTAACAGAAACATGGATTATCCTGAATTCATTTTAAATCTAGTCATTTCTTTAGATAAAGCATTAATTGTGGGAGAGCTTAATATTCATTTTTATAGCCAGAAGACCCTCAGTAAATCAGTTGTGCCTTATATATATATATGTCTTTATGATTATGCACTCTGCCACTTCACTATGTTAAGCATACATTTACATCTACTACTCCAGAGAGCTTTATCAGTAATCTCCCAGAATTAAAAGTACAAGTTGACAGAAATATAAAAACTAGTAGTAAAAGTAAAGTACAAAAACTCTTAAAAAAAAATACTTAAGTACGGTAATGAAGTAATTTTACTTCGTTACATTACATCGCTGTGGAAAGTCCTTTACTCTATAGAAAATATTAACAGGTGCCTGTGAGGTAAATTAGTTCATAAGATCAGATATTAAATCTCCTGAAATTTAGCGCTACATTTACTGAAATTAAGAGATTGGAACAGAAGGTGGTGGTGTTCACCCTATCCAATGTGTAGAAGCTTTTTTTTAGTGTTACTAAAATTATGGGTTAGATAATGTATTCAATTAGGATGGACTTCAGTGGACTCAGTATTATTTAAGAATTGAGTCACTTGTATTTCTTTATATAGTGATGGAAGTAATATACACTACTAGTCAAAAATGTTCTTTATTTTTATTGTTTTCAACATTGTATTTAAATACTGAATACACTGAAATTATGACAAATATGGAATTATGTAGTCAACAAAAATGTCAAATAACCCAGAATGTTTTATATAGTCAATTCTTAAAAGTAGCCATCATTTGCTTTGATTACAGCTTTTCACACTCATGCCATTCTCTCAGTCAGCCTTATGAGGTAGTCTATAAGGTAGTTTTCAACAATATTGAAGGAATTCCCTGAAGTGTTGTGTCCTTATTGGCTGTTTTTCTTTCACTCTCTGGACCAACGTCTACCAAACCATATCACCTGGATTTAAATCGGGTGATAGTGAAGGCCAGGTCATCTGAAGCAACACTCCATCTCTCTCCATGGACAAATAGCTCTTACCTAACCTAGAGGTGTGTTCAGCCTGTCCAGTTCAAAAACGAATGATGGCCACACTAAGTGCAAAGCAGTTAGGATGGCATTTCACTGCAAAATGCAGGGGTAGCCATGCTGTCTAAGTGTGCCCTCAATTTTTATTAAGTCACCAACTAGAGTTGGGGTACTCGGACTTAGACTCGAGTCCAGACTCGAGTGCAATTATGAATGAACTCGGACTTGTCATGGACTCTGACATTTTGGACTCAGAAATTTTGCCGAGTCCGCATTATGTGTACATAAAATAAATGAATAAATTAATAAATAAAGTTACTTGCCTTCTCGGTACCACACCGGCAGGCAGCAGTAATGTTAGACTTAAGCAAAACGTAAATCCCCTAATTTAGCGCCTCACATTTGCACACAGCAGTCATCAAATTCAGCAATAATTTTATTTTCTTATGATAATCACAAGGAATTTATTTGCAAGACATCCAGTAAAAAGCAAGAACTCGGCAGACTGCAAATTTTGGAAAACAAAAATTACTGATGTGTCGGGGACAACTTCAAACTTACTGACATTGAAAGAAAGCATAAAGAAAGAATATCCCAATAACATTAGCTTAGTAATGCTGGACGATCGATCAATAGTAAAAAGTAATCTACTACGAATTACTAATTACTACTTTAAAATTGTAATTTGATTACATTACTTATTATTACATGTAAAAAGTAAGCCGATTTACTAAATTACTTTCAAGTTACTTTGAAAATATCAAACGTAAAAAAACTACAAAGTGAAACTGTGAAGTTCTGTCAGTAATTTAATTTTGACTGAAAAATATTATCCTTAATGTGTCTGTACAATGTATTATATTCTGAAGGATTTAGACTTTCATATACACACAATCAACGTTTGATGTTCCTGTGCCCCACTTTTAATTAACATGTAAATGTAAAAGGTGAACGAAATGGCTGATTACATCATATCTTTGCCCCACTGTAGACACTGTGTCTGTTCTGTAGAGCAATCAACTGATCAATACACAAGTTCTAGGGTTAGTATAAAATCACACAAACAGTACCTTTGGGTTAAGTTCCAGAAGGCTGCTATGCTGCTTGAGCATCTTCAAAACAACACTTTTCCCCTGCACTCTGTCTAGCTTACTTTTCTTTTACGTATTAGAAGCAAACTAATACGTTGGCGAGCCACCCAACTACTGCACAGCCAAATTCAAGAATATCTAACAATTTGGGGAAGCCAGCCAAGAGAGACAGATAAGAAGAGAACTCACCAATTGCACTGGAACAAGAAGAAATGAACAGACGAATCTGGGAGATTCTACAACTTCAACTAAAGATCAACAGACTGAGTCCATGGACAAAATTCTTGGTCTTCATCTCAAATATCCTCATTTGGTGAGTGAAACTTATCAGCTCTCTCAAACTACCCTGTTTTTCAAAAGTTTGGGCCTTCTCTGGAGTGTGTGAATTGTTAGAGACTGTAGAAGCTGTGGCTTGGTCCTTTCTCCTGGTGTCTGTAGGAATTGTTATAGAAACAATTTGGTCCTTTCATCTTGAGACTGTAGAAGCAGAAGCTTGGTCCTTTCTCTAAATGTCTGTAGGGATTATTAAACAAATTCATGTCTAGAGACTGTCGGAGCTGTTGAAAATAGTTGGAACTGAAAGTGCTGCAAGAATTTAGGATTCTTGACTGGGTGCTTAATCAGTAACCACTATTTGGTTGAGAAATAAAGATTCTAACAAGGTTTGAAAACGGTAGTCTTGAGCCAAAATTAAGAAACTGTAAGTTAATTTGCCTTCAATTGAAAGATATGGAAAGATTTTAAAGTGTTTATCTAAAGTCAACCAAACTTTCTGAGAAAGGATTTCATAAAGAACTATTTGCAGAAGTATAATATTTGCTTTGAGCTTTGAGAGTGCTTTTGTTTTCTCATCTATAGGACCATTTAAAAGAAATTAGCATTGTTGATAACTCCTTTGTTCTGTTTCTTTAACCTGAGAGCACATCTTCTGTACTGCCATGGCTGAGTCTTCACACATCAAAAGTGATAGCCCTGCACTGACGCCAACAACAGAGAGACATGGAACTGAGCTTCCTAATGTAACAATTGACCAGATGATGGAAAACCTGAATGAATACCTGGACAAAAGGCTGGGAATAAGAAAGTGCTATTATGATGTCTGCCAGAAGTACAACATCAAGCGGTCAGAAAGTGGAATATGGGACTTGGCTGACATCAAAAAGGCTTATGGGAAGACACAGCGTTTAAGGGCAAACCTTAGGAAAGATGGTCTGTGATTCTGGGCAAACATGAGAACAAGTTGACGACCTTGCTTTGCAAACAACCCTGAAACATATACCCGGCCTATAACACCTAACAGCAACAATAAACAAGGGTCACTCTATCCATTCATGGAGCTCAATGAAATAGAAAATTAATTGCCACCATTACCTGACGGGAGGGGACTGTGAGGATTATTCTACAGGCAGCCATGATGAAGGTGAGCAAGAATCATATGTTCATTTCACAAAGGACAATTCAAAGGCTAAACTCACTCCTGTCATTGTAAAAAACAGATGAACTGAAATTGAGATGGATAGTGAGGAGGAGTATGAAGAGAATGGCGAGAGACAAACTTCCATTGTAAAAAAGGTAGTCAAGAAATATGTCCCTTGCAGAATATACCAACCAGCTACACCAGAACAAATTGACAAGTGGTCAAAGGAGCTACCAGATGTATACAAATAGCCACAAAAGGTTTGGCAAATCCTTCAGCGCCTGCAGAAAATTTACACCTTACATCCACTAGATGGAGCATTGATTTTCAACATAAACTTGAGGGACAGAGACCAGAAAAAGCTAACTGGGAATGTTGAAACAAGGGTTGGTGAATCCCAAGAGAACATTGAGGCAGGATGGGAAACTGTCAAGACCTTTTTCTTTGAACTGAAACCTGCAGAGATTAACTGGAGTAAAATAACTTCTTGCATCCAGAAGACAAGAGAAAGCGTTGTGGATTATGAAGATAAAACCTGAAATCTCAAAAGCTCTTAAAATCAGATATGATGACTGGGATAGCATGACTCAGGAGCACATCACCGCAAATGAAGCAGGGGGGAATATCACTATGATGACACATGCAAACACTGATGAAGACAACCACAAGTGTGAAGAGATTGGTGACAATCTGGAAACAGATCAGCATATCAAAGAGACACCACTACATAGTCCTGGTACAGATGGATCTTCACAGATTGATCTTCAACCTGTGAGATGGGAGAAAGAACAGCTGGATGGGCTGTGACATCAGACACAGAAGTTTTGTTGCAAGGGTCAATGCCTCCAGTACTCTGCAGCATTCAAGCGACCTACAACAAGGAACCTGGACTAAGCCCGTTTGAAATCACAGGCCATCCCATGTCTCTACCTGGCACCATCAATTTAAGAAAAACTGATGTGCACTTGACGTCTAACAGCCTCGTCCAATACTGTGAAAGACTCAGCCTTGCAGTATAGAGTGCTGAGAGGCAAGTTCATAAAGCATGGGAGCCTCCCCCCCAGACAATGAGTAATGGTTAATAAACCTCAGCGATTACCATTGACGGCCAGGTGGGAAGGTCCATTTCAAGTTCTTTTGGTCACTAATGCAGCAGTTAAAGTACAGTGGCTTGCAAAAGTATTCATACCCCTTGAACTTTTCCACATTTTCACACATTATGACCACAAACATAAATA
>JAOTRN010000020.1:61454-76066 GCA_028566695.1 Bagroides melapterus | reverse complement strand
TCTCCATATGTCCCAGTTTAGAACCCTTTCTTTCTTTCTTTCTTTCTTTCTTTCTTTCTTTCTTTCTTTCTTTCTTTGCAATGTTTGAATTCACTCTGCCATTATACAGGAATGTACATTTTACCCACATCTAATCAGCAAAGATATAAATTATAGTTTGAGTTTAACAAGCAGCATATTTCTACAGTTTTCTAGCAAAAAAAACAAAACAAAACAAAAAAAAAACATTTTATCTTCATGGGTGGTATGCTTTCCTTATTTTCCAAAACACCAAAGGCTTCAGGTGCTTTTGGTTTTATTCATGTTTGAACATTAACATATAGATGGTGAAAATGAAAATAATATAAAGCTCTGAATTACAGAAGCTTTATATTATCAACATATGTATGAATTTGGATGATATTTTTGGAAATGTACCAGTTTCACATTGTATTATTTAAGGCATTATGCGGCATTAACAATACAACAGTACTTTCTCACAGGTGATAAAGGCAACAAGTGTAGTACTGAATTTATTAACATAATTTGTTATAAGTTCACATGTTTCTTATAATACACTGCTTGTTTCAAACTAGTATGCTGTTTTTGAAGATCACACTTTTCCTGGTGTCTCTCCCTCAAGGGAACAGAACTGAGGAATGAGTGAGGGATTCTTGGTAAAATGCTCTATCTCAATACCATGAATCTGAATGCATTTCCCCTAGAACTGAAACACTGTTGTTCCAAGTGAGTTTTCTCTAAGGAGGGAGGTTCTACATTGACTAGTTGTTCCCTTCAGATACTATGGAATGTGGTTTTCCCATGTGTTTTTGTCCCCCTATAATCAGGGATCCAACTGGAAACATTTACCTACCATAAATAGAGCTATACTTGTAGAATTAAGAACAAAGTCTTGTAGATAGTAAAGAGGAAAAATTTTTAAAGTAAAAAAGGGGGAAAAAAGCCTCATTCTTGATATAGTGAACAGTAAAGACTTGAAATGCAGCTTGAATATACAGTAACAAATTGCAATATGGGTAATTAGAAACATTTTAATTTTATGCATGAAAACCACAGTGAAATCTGTTTTCAGCCTGTCTGGTCCTTTTCAACATTTGAGGGTAGTTTTCAGTCTTTCAGTTCTGTGTGTTTTCATTGCTTTGTTTCATTCAGCTGTGATCAACACACATGCATGGTGTGAGCATTGTGGTAACAGCACTGCACACATCTTGCATCCTGTGTTCAGTGTTATCAAGGCCAAGTCGTTCTGCAAGAGAAGAGTGATGAGGTGTAATGTGGTTGGACTAAATACTGTGTTAATGCTGGTACATGATTTTTTGTGTATATTTCTGTCTGGATTAATGTAACATTGGATATGATTGTAGATGTTGAGGGAAGAGAAGGCACATGATGTTGTCTTTGTTTCTCCTTTTTATTCAGGTGAAAAGAGGGGGCCAACAGTATGTGAGTTGTGGCAGAAGGCAATCAGCAGTAAAAGCTGAGAAGTTAAAAACCATGTAGTGCACCTGGCACACCTTACCTTGCGCAACCTTCAGCAATCAGATGCAGGCTCATCTTTGCCATTAACCTTTTCACAGTGCTGTTGTCAAAGAACAGGCATGCATAATGTTGTCTGATCTCTCTTCACACTGCCTACACAATCCACAACACTAAGTCCCACACAAGTTTAGATCCCTTGATCATGGAAGCCAAGTTTGTGGTCCTGACCCCAAAATAATTTTAGTGGATACATTTATGTTGCTGGTCTACAAATGGAAAGCAGTAGAGGGAGCAGCCTTATTTCAAGATGAGCTGCAGATGGCTATGCAGATATGTGTGTGAACAGCTATATCCAAAGACACAAAAATGCTGTTGTGTCCATTTTGGTTTATGGAAGATCCAATACAATTTCATTACAAGGTAGCTTAATAAAAAGAAGAAAATCATATGTATATCAATGACTGGGCTATGAAGACATGGAAAAGCAGAGACATATATTCAAATGGTCAAATTGATATTTTTGTGTATTGGTCAGTTGATTCATTTCTATTGTATCATATCCTTATTGAAATTCTGTATAATTATGGATTTATTTATAATATTAACAAATAATTTAAAAGCTGTTAAATCTAGCATATTTATAAAATTTTTCCAGAAATCAGTTGTAGTCAGTCTAGCCTCATGCCACGTGCAAGATGCAGATTTAAATCTTCTTATATTTCTAATTTATTTAGAAAATAAATTAGAAATAGAAGAAGAAGGAGAAAATTTGCCTCAAGTGAATTTTGTCAGTAGACTGCTTGAGGTAACAGGTTAACAATGAGTCTTAACGGGGGAGCATATGTTTTGGCTAAAAATCATTGGGTGTATAGCTGTACACAAATGTTGGGTTTGTTCAAGTACAGTTGTAAGGTCTTGTGGTTTACCATGGAAAACATAGCAAGCAAGGCTGTTACCTGAGAAACAAAGTAACTGTTATCATGGGTCGCAAAACTTCTAATATGTTTCTCAGTTATTTGCTAGCAATATGTGCAGGCTATATATAGTAGTCTATGTAGATTATGTAGGTTGTGTGCCTCTTTAGGGTGTGAAATGCATTTTGAATATGGTTAAGCTCTATTGATTAGGCCAGTCTTAAACCTTCCACTTCATGCGCTGATGAACTCCTTTGTTGTGTAGTCAGTGTGTTTTGGTTCATTGTCTTGGTGCATGATGAAGTGACTGGTGCAAGATGAATTTGACTGGGTGCTGCCTGAGTGCTGTAAATTCACATGCTTGTGCAATGGCTTTGATCAAATTTTTCCCTCTCTCTTCCTTAGACAGCTCTTTGGTCTTTATGTTGGTTTATCTGGTCTACATTTAGTTTAAACATTAATGAAACATTAAAAATTAAACATTAATATTTACATATTAACCTACATAAAATATTAACATTAAACATTTCATTGTATATATTGTTATATTTATTTATTATATTTTAGTGCAATTATCAAGTGTTTATTCCTTTGTTTATTCTTTTGTTTATTCTTACATTTCTTATTGCTGCTGGTCTCTGAGTGCTACCAAACAGATTTCGTTGTATCACTACAATGACAATAAAGTCTTATCTTATCTGATCTTAGATGTAATATTTGATTAATTAGTCTCTAACGGAGTACAACTGATGTTGAGTCAAACTAATAAAAAATAATGCTCTGCTCCTGTGACATCTCCTGTGCCGGAGGTTTAAAAGACTTAATTAATGTCAGTTATTTATTTCAGTTAATTATTGTTATTTACTATTTCAAATATGATCAAATAACTGCTTTGATCAGCTTTATTGATGTTTTATAACTTAATGACCGGCCATCAATTCATGGACATCTGTCAACAATTCCATGCCACTTCCAAATTTCAAAATTTTCTCTGGTGCGTGACTAGGCAGGACTGAACTGAGAGTGGTGGTTTGTAGTATGTGGAGGGAATTGGTTGGTTTGTGAAATTGGATTTTATGGGAACAAGATCAACAATTTAAGTTCTTCATTTATTGAACTTGTCTCAGCTTGGCTTTAATTTCCCCTGGCACAGCTATCCTATCTGATAATTTTGTCTAAAAATGCATGTAAAAATCCTTTGAATGATTATTTATATGAGTATCTAGAGGATAATTTAGGAACCAATACTCAAGGTAATGTGGTGAAATATGGCTTTGGGTTTAAAGTATCTTTAAAGATCTCTGTGGTTGCAGGGTTAATTAATTTCTCTATTATTTCTCTCTTAATTAATTAGTGCAGCCTCAAATAATGGTAGGCTATGGTTTTCAATTAAATATCCATTTCCTCCCTGATTTCTGTTTTGTTATTGAAATTCATATCTCTTTTATTGTTTACAAATAAAAAGATTACAAAATTAAAGTAATAAATAAATAAAATAATTTTCATACTATTCCTATCAATAATGCCTACACAAATATCTAACCATTATAGCATGGAACAGGAAGGAGGTATGGTAGGCTTAACTGAAACATAAAACCTTATGTAAAAATGTTGCTACCTTTAGCATTTTTTTTGTGCTGATATGGAAAAGTAAAACTAAACAGGTACACAGTATTACAATAATGAATCTTTTATGACTCAATAGTAAATATGACCATAATTCACTTACTTTTATACTTTCATTACTTTCAAAAAAGACATGGAAGGTCACCAATCACAAATTTTCCCATAGCCTGTAAAATATATGAAAGCAGCCCAATGCAAGTGTACCATAAAATGCCATTTTGTTTGTTTTGAGCCATCTGACCCACCACAATAACTCTGTGAGTCCCCCCTGTCCTACATTAGGAAGGTTCACCATTACAGATACCTGTAAATCCTAGTATAGAGGTTAATATCATGAATTATTTATTTGTTCGTTTAAGATAATTTGAAAAGTTACCAAATGTGCTTTTGTTACCAAGTTCAATTTCATCAGTTCACTCCAGATTTAGATTAGGCTCAGAGATGCCTGGAAGCCACTGAAAACAGAAATGAGTAGTTTTGTATAAGCAGCTGAAATATACCAAGCAATTCCAGCAGTAGAATGATCAGTGGCCACATCTTGATGGTGCAGATGATACTATTATCTAAGCAATATGAGGGAATTCATAGTTGCATGTCAGAGAAAACCAGCCAATGGCAGGCAGGTTAAGGCAATTATGAGACCCAGAATTGTAGCCAACCTGGATTTCATCATTCTGAGCCCTGTTTGTTTTAGATTTTTTGCATTTACTTCTGATTTTTGAGGCTTTATTTTTTATCTACATATTCATATGTTCACATCTCAGTGACCTCAGAAACTTTGACCATGCTGTGGATTCTGGTGCCTTCCAGGTTGGTTTTAGTACTCTAGAAACTGCTGTTTACATTTATTTCCACGCACATCAGTCTAGCATTTACACAGGAATGTGTGGAAAACAGAAAAAAAAAATCCAGTGAGTGGCAGATGATGGAGGCTCCCGACTGTGACCTTGCCATGGCCAAAGTCACTGAAATCTCATTTCTTCCCCTATTCTAATGTTTGACTTTAAGCTGTGGAACTGTATTTGCTTTAGTGTATGCACTACACAAGATGGCATAGCTGATTGGATAATTGCATTAATGTATACAGATGTTCCTAAAGATGATCCTAAATACCATATAACTCAATAACCCAAAGATGTTCCTAAATGTAACCAATACAGTCTGAAATAAAGATCAGAAGGGTACATTAATGCTGGAATTAATGCACTTCAAACCTGAATCCAACAGTTATTTGTTAACTGAATTGTGGTCACAGATGCAGGTGTGTAACTTAACTGCCATAAGAGTGCTCTAGGACAAGCAGAGATCTAGAAAACAGGAAATGGTATCAGATACATCAGCTGTCAGATACTTATGTAGCAATATACACTTAACTCCAGACAAGGAGCAAAAATATTAATATATAAAATATCAAATTTTATATTAATTAAGATATTAAAACAGGTCTCATGTAAACACTAACCTTATTACTGTAATGGTCATAAAGAGTAGAGAACAAACTCTGTTGTACCTAACATTTCAAGATTCTTTATAATGTTTGCACTAGACTGGAAAATTAGGATGTGTTCATGCATCAGACTGATACTTGGTTTGATGCATCTATGTGTTCATCTGTAAGGGACCCACTGCTAAGTAATGAAATTACATTCAAACTGTTCAGGGTGCTATTTATTTTTGTGCACACAAAAATGTGCATATCTCTTTAAAAATATGTGGTAGATTCCAAAATATTTGTAGATTGATTGTTTTGCTCATACTTCAAAAAAGGAATTATATCAAAACCATGGTCATCTTCAGCCAATCAAATTTCAGCAGGTAGATTGCAGAAGTGTCACTGAACTGATCATTTATTTATATTGTTTCCGTCATATATATTGATTGTTCAGTGATATAATTATATGTAGTTTATTATAGTTTATATGTTTCATATATAAACTATAATAAACTATATATAACAATATATGCTTTTCAGCCACCATGCTTTTGAGTAGTTATTTTAAAATAGGTGTCTCCCCCCTTTTCCTAAATGGAGCAATGTTAGTCAGTTTCAAAACATCAAACAGCTTAAAACAGTTACAAACAGCTTAAAGTATCAACTAAAACAAAGTATTTAAAAGCATTAAAAACACACATTATATATTTTTCTAGGTATAAAAAAGACTCTTGTCTGATCTGTAGTTAGATGTTCATCAACAATGATCCCACAATAAATATATTTTAGTCAAGTCAAATCAAGAAGCTTTATTGTCATTTCAACCATATATAGCTTAAGCAGTACATAGTGAAATTAGACAACATTTCTCCAGGACCATGGTGCTACATAGAACATAAAGACAAAAGACAGAGCTACATACAACATAAAGCAAGGATTTCAAATAGGTTTAATCCTAGCTACATAAAGTGCATCTGTGCAACCTGGTGCAGACAGTGTGAGACATAAGACAAAAAACATCTGCAGACAGACAATACAAAACATAAGACAAGACATAGGAGACAAAAACACAAAAACAAAATGTAATGGCAGCAGTTTGTAGGTGATGAGGGAATGAGTTTTTACAAAATATTATAAATACACAGAAAACAGTGAGCAAAGTGTGCACAAACGGCATAAAACTATGTGCAAAAATACAATGTGCAAAAACGGCATGTAAAGTTTGTTGCACATAGTATTTTTGCACAATATTTTACTCTTGTGTTTTTTTTCCAGGGGTGATTAACCACCATTCTGTCAATGTCACAAATTGTCACAAAGCATTCCTGGCTCATCTTGTATACCAGTTTCATATCTGAGTGCCACATGGTGAGAGAATTCATCCCACATGAGTATAGCAATAAAATTACAGCAATAATAGTAGTCCGGCAGAATATTTGGTGCTTATTTAATTTACTGTGTTGTACAACATGGAACATATTATTTACAATAATTTACAGTTTACAGGACACTGACAAACATGGGGCCGGACAATGGTAACGCTAATTAAAGGAAGTAAGTAACTAAACAAACCAAAACACACTTTCCTTATGCCGCTCATCTACAAACAAAAAAGCAAAACAAACAAACAAAAAATCACCTGCATTCCAAGGGTTTGCCCCCCCTTGGCGGCCAGGACTGGGCATGTGGCCGACTTTGTCATGCTCCCCTCTGACCAAGCTGTAGTAAACAAGGTCACTGCACAAAAAAACAAACAACAAAAAAATGATAATTTAAATTTGATTTATTGTTTATAAATTTTATTTATTTTTTTATTTATTTATTTATTTTATTTATCACTCTTAATTACATAGATCATAGATTTAATATGGATAATTAAACCATCTGATCCTCTTCTTGTCTGGGGTTTACTTAAAACCTTTCATGTTATGGATGTGTTTTGAGGTCTGCAAGATGAAAGGAAGATCCTGAACATTACATCCATATTTCCATCAATAGAATCATGTACAGAAGATTAAAGAGAAAAGAAGATGGCTGCAGTGTGTTTATAGCACACTGGGTCTTACTTTAATTGATCTGAAGAGAAACATAATAGAAGAGGAAAGTATAACACACGTGTGGATGAAGGTGTTATAATGAGACACTGAAGATCTTTAGAAAGCATTGTATCTTCCTTAGAGATGCCATTGATCCTTTAATCAACCATGACTACATTTTAAGTTCAACGCTCACTTGAGTGTTCTTCTCTTACCAGATGCTTTTCAGGTGGTAGTATTGTAAGGCAAGGTATTATATTACGGTTGTTAATAAAATCATAATTTGAGTTATGGTGGCCTGCAGATGTGTCTGCTCATGAATAAATATTATTTAAACATCAATTAATTAGCTTTTGAAAGCGCCAATAAGTGAGTCAAATAATTAGGAGATTTGTTCCATCATCTCAACATGATTCAGTAAATGCCATTACTCTTAAGAACTGATGGACATGTTTAGAGTGTAATTCATAGTATTATATTCATATTGAGGTAAAGAAATTGTTCATGTTGGTATTTTGACCTTGGATGTTGATGATTCAGGTCTTTAAGTGATTCTCTGAGTTTCAAGAAACAAGAATTCATATACTAATATAGATTAGTATAGACTAATTCTACCACATTGACTCCTTATTCTACAATTAAGTAAACTGGAGCTACTTACTGAACTAAAACACGCTACCACATTTGCAGTTAATTATTTTTGCTTCCCTTCCTCCCCATTCAGGCCAGCCACCTTTGAGAAATCATAAAAAGTAGCTTATAAATATTAATTAACATTGTGTCTAATTATTAATATTAATGATTCCAGGAAACGGCTACTGTTTAGCACAAGATTTTCAGAAAAAAAAGATGTCAGAAGCATATTAAAAACCAATAGTAAAATGTACAATAACTGTGTTGCCAATAAAAATATAACTAATTTAATATGATTAGCCCAAAAATTGAGTTGAATTTTGAGCTTAAACATAATAGTGCATAAATGTTAATTTAACAATTTTATTTTAAAAATAAAAAAATAAGCTTGTAGGTGAAGCTTCTGACTGGAGAGGATTAAACGATGTAGGTCTTGATACTACAAATTATACACAAATCACATATCATAATGTCCCTTTGTGTAATTTGTACTTTGATCTGACAATGTATGTTTAGTCGAATTACTTCCACTACTGTGGTTTACGTGTGCCTTTTTGATCACCACTGATGACATGCTTTGTATGTGCAAGTAAAGCACTCTTAAATTAAAAAAAAGTCCCAATGTACACCAAATCTAGAAAGAAAGAATTCCTTGACCAGGTTGACAGAAGTAATAAATAATCCACTTGAAGGTTTTCCTGTAAAACAACGGTTTCAAAATAATTGTCCCACAATTAATATTTGGTGAGGCCTTAACAAAGTTTTCATGTTTTGACTGCCCTCTTCAACTCAATCTTAAGATTTTCAGTCATTCAAAAATCATTCATAAACTACAATGTGCTTGTTTAACATCCTATTCCAAAGTCATTCAAGTTTATCCCAGACATCTTCTGTGGATTTATGTCTATGTGCAGGCCCCTTGAGTGCTTCAGAACCAACACTGGCCAATCATGTCTTTATGAACCTTGCTTTATGCTCAGGGCATTGTTCTTTGATCCAGATTTGGGCTAGGCCCTGTAGTTTCAGCAAAGGGAAATCATAATGTCATTCTAGACAATCATATGCCTGCAATATTGTGACAAATGTTTGTGAGTCATGAACATTTGGTCTTTTTCCCAACCATCTGATTTTAATGTTGATTGGGCTCGTTATCCTGTACTGGCTGACAATTGTCCTGCATTTGCTTTAAATTCATTCCTTTCAATTTCTGTAATTAGCAGAAATTACAGTTGACCTTTGGCACAATATAGACCTTGGTGGTGATTCAGAATCACCTTTTGGCTTTTGGGATATTGGCCATGTTAACTTTGTTTCTTTTGAAATGACTGTCTACATAATATACAGTAATCAACGTTTAAAGTGGATCAGAAAAGTTTATCAAAGTTGCCCTTAGACAAGAACAGGTTTTGTTCAAAATTCATGTATAACATGTAAGTCTGACTTTTTCCAGTTGCAGTTATTTCAAATTACAGCAGATTAAAAAAAGTTTCGCTGAGATAACCATTCCGGAACCTGGCATACTTGCACTCTTGACTGTAATGTGATCAAAATGTTCAATGGGGTTCAAGTCTGGTGACCAGGCTGGCCACTCCATCCTTGTGATGCCCTCCTGCTCCAAGAATTCTGTCACCAGCTTTGCTCAATGTGAGCAGGCATTGTCATCATTGCCAGCATACAGTCACACAACTGGTCTCAGGATTTCGTCCCTTTCCCTATACCCCATCCCTATACTGAACCGGGAGTCATCTGTGAAGAGCACTGTACCCCACTTCTTCAGTATCCACCTGTGGTGATCTATGGCCCACTGCAGACATGCAAGTTTCTGTACTCTGGCTCACAAGCCAACTTTATGAAGTCATCTCCTCATAGTCTGAATGGACATTTTCACCCCGGTTGCCTCCTTAAGGTCATTTCACAGGCTGACTGCATAAAAAAGATTTCTGTGCACATGCAGGTTCAAATATTGGTCTTAATTTGGTGTTGTGCCCGTTGTCTACCATGACCATGCCTTTTAGTCACACTACCAGGCCTTCTGAACCTGTTTCAGGTGCTGGAAATGACACTGAGATGTTTACACTGTTTCTGAGTCATGCCTCCTTGCCAGGTCAGAATCCTGCAATGCATGGTATTTTCAATGCTTTCTGACCTCAAGTGAAGCTTTCAGAGCTTTAAATGATGACCAGTTCTCAATTACAGACACCCATGACCGGTCAGTTGGTACCTAATGACAAACAATCATGTGTGGAAGCCATGAAGGATGACATTTCGTTAATGACAACATTGACTATTAACAGAAACACATTTTGGTTTTATTACAATTTTGATGAAATGTTTTGATCCACTTCAAATATTGACTAGTGTGGTATTAAATAAAATATGCAGTTGTCCTGAAAAAACAACCTAAAACCTTCATTATTAACCCCCTCATTCTGAATAGCCACTTTGCAGTAAATATTCATTTGAGTTGTCTTGGATGTGTGTTGAGCGTCATACATTTAGATTCTGCCATTTTCTTCCTGTGCAAATTTTCTCCAACTCTGCAAAATGGTTCTACAGACAAAGTCAGGACTTTGACCATTTGATTTTGCCATTTCAAAACACAAATACAAAATATTGAAAATGATCTGTTCAGTGAAATAGACTTTTGGGTAACCAGAAATATTAAATATATATGGCTTCTTCCTTTTTCAGAAATTCAACATTTCTTGACCGGGTAGACCTACTGCAAGATGTTCACATTTTGCAAAAATAGTAGGATCAGGAGTGGGTGCAGAGTGTGTTTAAACATACCCATCTTGTTATGTCTGCAGTGTCTTTGATGTCCTCCAAACTTCCAGCTAGATGGCTTTTATTTTCTCCCTCAGAAATGGCAAATCACTCCCAGATTGTGGCACAAATGAATGTATAAACTTGTTTTCACTTGTTTCACAAGTTTCAGAGCAGACAAAAGTAAGAGACCTCTCTAGTATTTACATGCATGATTTGAACAATACTTGGCCTAAATAATAATTGAATTAAACCAAAACTTGTTCAAATACGTAAACAAAGGATTAGGTTTTAGGATTTTTGTGGATCCAGAGCAAATTTACAGTTCAAGTAATGATTTAAGAGGAAGTGAAAGAATCTCAGTTCTAATAATAAAAGAGAAGGACAAGATAAATACATACAGAGGTGTTAAAGGTGAAAATGACATAGTTTAAAGTAATTCTAGACATACTGTGTGTAAGCATCTGGCTCACCAGAAAATATTGTGGCATTTTATGCAGGTCACACAAAACATTTTCCAAATATGCAAAAATCCTTTTTTTTCTTTTGGTTAGGTTCACAATTTCTATATTCTACATCCTTTGCTCCCATCTTTATATTGCTGTTTGAACAAATGTGGGCAACTTTGAAAGCTGATAAATAAATTTGTTTTCCCATTGACTGACTGATGCATGCACACATTAAAAGGCATGTTCTCTCATAAATAGTAATATCAGAAGCGGCTTTATATTGAAGCTATTTGGAGGTAATATTACTGTCCACACCAATGATGATATGATTAAATCCTGTATGTAGTTTTGCATACTTTAATGTGTATAGCATTGGATGACATTTTGGTGGCAACTAATAAATCAGTTAGGAGATATGCACCTTCAGAGAATAGTCATGAAAAGCTTTTTTTTTTTTTTTTTTTTTTAACACACTCAGTCTGGCCTCATCAAAGGATGAAACCTGTTTACAAGAAATTGTTGTTTTCTCTTGTGGGGGAAAGTGGGAGTGTGCAAATAATTCATGTGTAATGTGTGTCAATGTTCAAATAAGAGATTAAAGACATGACTCTCAAAGCAGCTCTCTGTTCCTAAAAAGACCTCTAATTTCCTCTTCAAAAAGCTACCTACTTACATGTTTAAAACCAAAAGGATATGGTACAATGCACTGTGTTTTCATCTGCAATGTGAATTGACACAAAAGTGGAACATGGTGGACAATGCAACAGGGCCATCATTAATTTCCAGTTTCAGTTGTTTTTTTTTTTTTTTATTATTTCTTGCTTTCTTTTGGAGTTTTCTTGTTCAAACGTGTAATAGATAAAAGTAGATTATATTTTGTAGAAGATTTTGGTGGAAACAATGTATTTGGAAATCTGTGTTGATTCGACATAAAGTAATGTTAGTGTAGTGTAGTGGGCATTGCAATATACATGTTAAAAATGTTGTCTTAACCTCAGTAAATAAAGAAAGTGCTGAACATGGAACACCACTCATACCTGGCCATTTTGTTAATATCAGTAACATTGCAAACTGTATTTCAAAGTTGCATTTGAAAGAAAGTTCCACTTTTCAGCACAAACAGTTGCAAATATACAATGCCTTGCAAAGACCCCTGACTAATTCTTTCAGTCAGCACAGTCAGATCAATAATCAGGACATGGTAGGTCCACTACACCATCCAGTCCCTGCCAAGAAAAGTCTATACCTCAAAACAGCATTTGAACAAAAAGGACACTTGTGAGGAGTTTGGATTTCTGGATTTGCCAAAAAGCATGTGAGTGACCCAGCTGCGATTTGCGAAGATTGAGCTTTTTGGCAAAGATACAAAGCGCTGTGTGTGGCGCCAACCTTCTTAAGCCTGAAGACATACCATCCCTACAGTGAAGTATGGTGGTGGCAGCATCATGCTGTTGGGATGCTTCTTGTTCGAATTGAAGGAACAATAGATGAAGCAAAATATAGGGAAATACTACAAAAAGGAACCTGCTTCAGTCTGCTAAAAAACTGAAGCTTGGGAGGAAATTCACCTTCCAGCAGGATGATGATCTAAAGGACAAGGCTAAAGCAACACTGGAGTGGCTTAGGAACAAAAAAATGTCCTACAGTGGCCCTGATCTCAATCTTACTGAGAATCTGTGGCACTATTTGAAAATTGCAGTACACAAGTATAACCTAACTAACCTGAACAACCTGGAGAAAATCAGCCAACAAGAATGGGCCAAAATCCCTTCATCATTGTGTGCAAAGCTGGTACATATGTATCAAAAAAGACGTAAAGCAGTTATTGCATCAAAAGATGGCTCAACCAAATAATAATATGTGGGTTTTTAATACTTATGCAACCAAGATAGTTATGTTTTTTATTTTTCCTAAACACATTTCCTAACAAAAACCCAATGCCAAATTCCAATAATTGATTTTGAGTTTCTGTGTTTTCAAATAAAATATCCATCAAAATGAAATTTCACTGTTACATTTATAATTTGATAATATGAGAAAGATGGTCAGGGGTCTGAATACGTTTGCAAGGCACTGTAATAATAATTCGAAAATATTTGTTTTTCTACTGTATAACATCATGGATAGAGGGGTTATAAGGAAGATAATGCATTGCTTTATGATATACCAAAACATCATCGGCTTCATTCTCTCAACTGCTTTTCAGTTGAATCCTCCATACAAGTAACTTATTCATACTTTCATTCTAAACAACAAATCTCTAATGCTTCTTAAAGCTTCTAACAATGTATCTTGTTTTCTCTCTAACAATTAATTTCTCTCTCTCTCTCTCTCTCTCTCTCTCTCTCTCTGTATATGTAAATGAAGGCTAACAAAGTGGCAGTTGTTCAGCAGCCTCATGGTATGCACCCTCTTACATCACTTCTGCCATACAGCAATGAACACTTCAACCCCAGCTCTTCCCATCTGGCATCAGATATGAGCCAAAAACCAGGTATGTGTTGATGCCTCATAATCTCTTAAAACGGTGTAAATTTTCTGGGTTTTCAATTTGATTCTGCTGTTTTTTTTTTTTTAGAAAATCAAAGATGAATTTCATAGCTATTTCAGATAGCCACCTCAGTTGATATTGGAAGATTTAATGGTAACAATTTGAGTTTCAGCATAGTTAAAATTGGCCACAGGAACTGAAAGACTTCAAAGCTTGGGCACACCAACAGCTTGCCTAGATATGTGAAGAAGTTTAAATTCATCCATACACACATACATGCAGGTTCATAGCTATTGACAGTGACACACAAAATGACAGGGACAGTTTGCACCTTAAGTATTTAACCACAGTGAAACCTAATATGCAATGGTAAATTCTTATTACGTGACAGGAGGCAACAAATACAAAGTCAAAACAAGGATTATAATAGAAAACAAAAAGACCGTTAAATGCGGAGATTGAGCCAAATACAGGACATGCTAAAGATATCATTTAATCTTTAAAGAAAATGTGTTGTTTAAATTGTTGAACCGCTTGATTTGTTTTCAATACAAATGGAAAAAGTTTCATAACCACAATTTAATATGTCGAGGATATAAGCATGTTGCCATACAGCTGAGTTACAGTGAAAAGTATCATCAGTTACAGGTGTGGCCATTAAGAATTTATGATTTTATGGGCATTTAAAAAATCACTAATTTATTATTTCCTATATTAATATATTATTGTTCATTTCTTTGCCTCTTAAAAGTAATCTCTATTGTAAGTATTGTAATAATGTGTTTA
>JAOTRN010000020.1:27336-51755 GCA_028566695.1 Bagroides melapterus | reverse complement strand
ATATATAAGTATGTTTTATACTGTATCAGTGATCAATGCTTTGGGTCATAGAAAATCAATAAATGTCCATTTTGGGAACCCCTTAATTATACATTATATTACATATATTAAATATATATTTATAATGTCCATTTATACTTGCATTATGATTTTAAATTATAATGTCAACTAGTTTTCAAGTGGTATATCACAGGTTTAAATATTGATTAATAGCCACATACAACCAGTTAGCTAATACACCATCTTGTGTGTATCTCCCACATTATTCATCAGACCAGGAAATAGAAATGTACAACATAAATGCTTTCCAACAAGAAGATTTGAAAAAATTAACAGCGTTAATATAATGTATAACAAAATATAGTGTATAGCGTAATATAGTGTATAATAAAATACAGTACCCAAATATGGACAGCCTTTTGGTTGTAAGGTAATGTCCTATGTAATTTAATTTGCCCTGCACAATTTGCTAGTCATATCTAGGGCTAAATGAGACCAGACCAAAATTGATGATCTGCTGCCAATACAGAACCATAGAAGTGTTTAGTTCTTTATTTATGTGGATTACTAAACTGTGGTTAAATATGGCAAGGTCAATGGTTTTGATTTTGCTGTGCACTGAAGACATTTGGGTTTGAATATAATTATTTATAATGAATATAATACAATAGATCAAAAGATCAGAAAAGCAGAAAAAAAGCTGACATTTGAATCCATCATCTCACATTCATCTTTTGATAATAAACCCAAATGCCTTCAATGTATAGCCAAAACAAAGGTTTTTTTCTGTTCCTTCAGAGGGGATTGTATATGTACCTTGTTTGTTTGGCATATCTGGCTTTGTACAATAGTATAACAGTATAATCTGTCTGAGGGACACTTTACCAAACAGCATATATACAAAGCTTAAAGGATGTACATATGTAAATACAGTCCAGTATTGTTCAGTAATTAGTAACCCCAAACATGCAATCCAATACTTGTAAACATAATGTTTTATGACACACAGAAACATACATGGCAGCTGCTGAACATTTTGCCACTCCAAGGCTAAAACCTTTGACATACCTATGCATTAGCCTGTAAATCTAGCTTTTCCCACATGAATTTCCAAATACTTTAAGTAAATACACCTGACCTGTATATAAAAATGTACCTTATATTGCCACGTAATTGCTGACTGGACAACTGCATGAATGAACAAGTTCTGGAATGCTAAATAAATAGAGTGAAAATTGTCTCATGTACAAAGATAATTTGCACACAAGTATTAGTTTTAAAATGCAAAGCATTTTGAGAAGCTATTTTTCAAGACTGAATTTCCTTCAACCATCAAAAGAGCATATTAATGTGTGTGTGTTTTCTTATATGCTTAGGTCAATGTGATTTTCCTTGTTTTTAAATATATTTTATTACATATTTTCTCATGCATTTCTTAATTATAAGTGACACATAATAAAGATTTTCTGCTAGTTGTGTCTGGTACCTTTGGGACTACACAAGAGGGCTTCAGGAAGGCTACTGTCAATCTGTTAAACCCAGATGACAGCCACAATTATCTTATCAAAAAACATTAGCTTTAGTAACTTCAAAAATAGGTTTCATGCTTTATAGCTTGTGATAAAGGAAATAATTTTTGTGTTCCTGTGTGTTCATGAAGGTTCTCTCACTCTCTGATTATGGGGCCATCTGGAATGCACCCTACAGGAATCCCACACCCTGCTATAGTGCCCTCTTCAGGCAGGCAAGAGCATGACCAGTTTGACATGTATGTGTAAAAAAAATTAATTAAAGGTGCATTAGTCAACATTAATTGCTCTTGAGCTTGTGAAGTAGCATTCAACATTGGATAATTTTTTTACTCCTTGACCCCATGTCTCATTTCACCCCAGAATCTATCTTAGCCAAAAAAGTTAATTTACAGCATGACCACTTCACTTTCAAGCAATGAAGTAGGCTGTTTATTAAGTATATTTTCTGTTATTTATAACTTTGCTATTTAAATAAACATGATATACTATAGCGATATATTATCATATAGCGCTATATATATTACAGTCTAATAAATGTACCCAAATGCTCTTCTTGGATAGCAGTGTTTTTGCCAGTGCAGACATTACTCTACTTTGTCTCTCAGTGTTAACATTTTATTCTGGTCTGTAGTTTTGCCTACTAGGCCATTCAGCTACTTGCAGCCAAGTTATAACACTATAAATATTTGAATTTGTTTGAACTCCCATGTATTTTTGAACTGACCATTAATATTGGTGTTGGCTAGTAAGCATCATTACCTGCAGTTATTGTAAGTTAAAGATGACTAAGAAAACTGCAGATGGGGAATTTTTACTTTAAGTAGGCATTACTCGTTCATAACTGTCTGACATTTATTACAATTGTATTATTAATGTTTCATAATGATATGTTTTTAATTAAATTAACTAATATGGGAGAATTCTACAGTATTTGAAAGACATTGGAATGTTACTAAATGAAACTTGATGTGTTTTTCTTCTGCATTGCAGTAAGCCACATCCAGAGTCAAAGAGGGAGAGAGAATCTAAGAAGCCAGTTATCAAAAAGCCTCTGAATGCTTTTATGCTCTACATGAAGGAGATGAGGGCAAAAGTCATTGCAGAATGCACCTTGAAGGAGAGTGCAGCTATCAACCAGATACTGGGCCGTAGGGTGAGGGTTCTTCAAGCATGATGTTGGACAATTAATAACACACCTGTCCTTAAATCTAGCTTTATTTTTATACAAATTGTAAACAACCCTGGCATGTGGAGGTGTGAAGGAAGATTCAGGTATAATATTAGCTGAGCACTTCACATGTCTCCTGTTTATTAGCACACTTTCAAAAACTCTCAACAGAACTCAAAATAGATGTAGACCAAAGTGGCACCGTGGATGGCTGCCTCTGTGTTTTGGTCCAGTTTGTCTTTGTCTTGTTAAGGTGTTGGTCTACCAATCGGAAGGTTGTGTGTTCGAATCCCCACTCCACTAAGCTGTCATTGCTTGGTCCCTGGGCAAGGCCTTTAACCCTGAATTGTATGAATGTATAAAAAAATGAAAAGTCGCTCTTGATTATAGGTGTCTTCTAAATGCCATAAATGTAAATGTAAATTTCCCACCTTCATTGATACGTCTGTGAATTTAACTGGAAAAGGTTGCCCTCTCTTGTGCACATGTAGTGGAAAAGTGCCAGTGTGCGCATGTCCATCCACTGACATAAATATTGTACACCCACTGCAGGGAATATTTCTCTCCAATATGCATTCACAGTGTACCAATCTGGACGATCTTCAGCTACTTGTGGGGGAAAAACAAACTTTTCTTCATCGTCTGTATTGTGCTTTTCAGAAACATAACTGTGTGGACTGATACCAGACACTGAGCTGGCAGAACTCTTCACAGCAGATCACCATACGGAGCTTTCAGGCAAGATGGGTTGAGGAATTTGTTTTTTACACTAATAATGGCTCGTACAATGAAGTGACAGTAGATTCTGCAGTACTGTTCTCCTGATCTTGAGCAATTTCTATACACTGCAAGCCATTCTGCTCCCCACATGAGTTTGCTTCATTAATACTGGTTTATTCATACTGGCACACATACCCGGACAAATTTTTTATTGTCCATGACAACTTTAACTTTTTTACTTTTATGTCAAATTAAAGTTTGGTGGTGAGAGAAGTTAAATTGCTGTGCACTGAAAAAACTACAACAGGATTCGGTCTTGAAAGGTCTCAGACACATCTCAACTGCAAACCTAAAGCCCCCCACTCTGCCAATGAACTGTGTCTGACCAACAACCTGAAAAGTGACCTTAATAGACATTGGGACAGGGCTGTCACCATCCTCCTTGACACCAGCTATCCATTCAATTTCCAACCGATCAGATTCACTCCACCACAGAAGGGATGGTGCCTCCACAGATGCACACCTGAATGGTCCATTCCCCTCTCCTCTCCCACCTCAAGAACGACTGTTTACAGAGTTTTCAAGAGACAGAACAGAACAGGACCAGGCCCCTTCTCGCTACGATGAAGTACTATGCTGATGAGTTGTTTCTACATTACACATCCTGATTCCACATGCAGCCATCATCACCTAGTGCCTCAAGTGGGTGTTGAATATCCTCTTTCTGATTAAAAAAGCATTTCAGTGAATCTACTTTTATACAAAAATGGTACAGATGATGGTGCACTTTTTTGCCTCAAAAATTGAGTTCTTACTCAACTCCTCAATCACTATTAGGTATGCTGCTGCCACTGTCTAGGACAAAAGCTGACTGCATGTTGTCATATGCTCTGCTGAGCAGGTAATTGGCTGCAATCTGCCATGTCTTCAGGACCATAACACTTCCAAGATCCTGAAGAGGGTAGATTGTGGCTGACCCCTCTCACCACAAAATCCACTTCAGTAGGAGGCTGTGGTCCATGAAGATTAAAACTTCACCAAAGTCCGACCACATCTATCATTCCACAACAAATTACAGTTATTTATATATTTTCACATGGAGGTACTTTGAAAGATCAGATTTTAAGATCAATCAAGCAGAACCTCTTGTCAACCTGCCGTTTTCCTATCACATAATAAATAGTTCTAAATAGTTTGAACATTGACAGTCTAAAGTTCAAATGAACATTGATATGTGGGGACCTATTTTGCCACCTTGATCATCTTCCGCATTGTCTGTGTGAAAACTAGGAAGCGCGAATGGACGCCCGGGGTGTGGCAAGTGACGCAACATCTCGTTCCCTTCACAGAGAACCGGGTTACATACGTAACCTGGTGTAGTTCCCTTTTGAGGGGTTGAGTTGACGCTATGGAAGCGTTAATACCCACGCCTCCACAGACGAGTTGATGACTGTGCCAGAGGCCATGAGAGAGCACGAGCAGACTTGGAACAGAACATCAATAGCCCTGCGGGACCTGGGACCCTGGGGTGGGGTGTGAGGAGTGGACCAGCCTGCCGCAGCACAAATATCTTCAAGGGCAACACCCCTGGCTATTGCACCCACTGAGATACCACTAGTGCAGTGAGCACTGATGCCTACAGGTTAGTCAACACTGCACGCCTCATGGCATCTACCACCCAGTGTGCCTGCTGCTGTTTGAAGATCAGATTACCCCTGTTTCATCTCACAAAACAGACAAACAGGGAGGAGGAGTTACACCATAAGCTTGAGCGGTGGGCAAAAGTCCTCAAGGCCCTGACCAGGCAAAGCAATTGCAACCTCTCCTGCTCCTCTGACTCATGGGATGGTGCACAGTAGGCCTGTAGGATGACTAGGTAACTCACCATCGTGGGAACCTCGGGGACATATCCCACCCTGGGTGCAGGATAGCCTTGGACATGCCAGGGGCAAACTCTCAGCAGGTGGGAGCGATCAACAGGGCCTGCAAATCTCCCACTCATTTGAGTGAGGCCAAGGCTAAGAGCAGAGCCATCTTCAGGGTCAGAAACTTAGAGGCTGACTCCATGGGCTCAAAGGGGGCTTCCAGCAGCCCCTCAAGGACCACAGAAAGGTCCCAGGAAGGAAGCCATGGTCTGCAGGAAGGCCTCAGCTGCCTGACATGGCACAGAAAGTGAGAGACCAGATGGTGCCTACCCAAGGAGGCCCCGAAAACAGGTTCGTGGTTTGCAGCAATGGTGGCCATGTACACCTTTAGAGTAGATGGGGACAAGCCCTGAGAAAAGTGAGACTGCAGAAATTCCAGCACTGTACCCACCAGGCAGGATCCTGACAGAGTTCATCGCACCAGAGGCATAAATCTTCTTAGTGGAGGGAGCCCTAGCATTCAACAGAGTGACCTCAGATGAGAGGCCAGGCTCTAGGAACTGGCACCCCTCAGGGGCTTCCACATCTCGGGACAGGGTGTAGGATTGCCCCCTTCACCTGAGAGAGGCAATCCTTCCTGACAGGAACCTCCCAAGGAGTACCATCTTGGAGGGTTATTAGGTCCACGAACCAGACTCGAGCAGGCCAACAAGGAGCTAGTAGGAGAAGGCTGTCATGGTGCAGTCTGGCTAGGATTTGAGCAGAGCTACCGGGGGAAAGGCGTACAGAGAGAGCCTCAGCCACATCTGTACCAGAGCATCCAAGCCAAGATGGGCCGGATAATAGAGGGAGAACCATAGCGGAAAGTGGTTCGACTCCTTGGAGGCGAACAGATCCACTTATGCCAGGCCAAAAATCTGCCAAATGTGCTCCACCACCTGAGGGTGGAGATCCCCAGGCCTCATCACCTGCCTCAACAGGAAGTTTGAATCTAGATTTACATGCCCTGAGATGAAAATCACTCTCAGTGAAACTGAATATCTGCACCAACCTGAACAGGGGGTGTGAACGCAGACCGCCCTGATGATTGATATTGGTCACCACCACAGTGCTGTCTGTGTGTACATGGCAGCCCCTGAGGTATAGGGGAAAGTGTTTCAATGCCAGAAACACGGCTCTCATTTCCAGGCAATTTATGTGCCATGAGAGATAAGGACCCTCCCATAGACTCTGAAAAGCAAGGTGTCCTTCGAAAGAGTCCTGCGACAGTGACACACTCCTAGACTGGGACCCAAAGCCAGGAACTGGGGTCTTTTCTGTATATACAGTATATACAGTGTATATATATAAAACTTGCAACAAAAAAACAGAGGCATGGCATGGCATTATGCAGAACTCATAGTGACCAAAAGTGCTAACGGCAGTTTACATTTACATTTACAGCATTTGGCAGATACCCTTATCTAGAGCGACGTACAAAAGTGCTTTTAAGCCTCTATTATTAAATAAATTAACTCTGGTTGATTAGGTTCCAGACTTAAGATACCAATAGCCTAAAACATAAAAAGTAATTTTTTAATATATACACTTACAACAAAAGAGAAAAAGTGCTAGTTCAAGTATTTCAGGAAGAGGTAGGTCTTCAACCATCATTGGAAGATACCCAGTGACTCAGCTCATCTAATTTTATTCCACCAATTCTGCCAGAACAGAAAAGAGTCTTGCTGTATATCTACCTCTTACCCTGAGAGATGGTGGGACCAGTCAAGCAGTGCTAGTAGCTCTGAGGGTGTGAGGTGCAGTGCAAGGAGTGATAAGATCTTTGAGGTAAGAGTGAGCTGGTCAATTTTTGCCTTTATAGGCAAGCTTCAGTGTTTTGAATCTGATGTGTGCAACTATCGGAAGCTAGTGGAGGGAACGCAACAGTGGGGTGGTATGTGATAAAGGCAGGTTGAAGACAAGTTGTGCAGCTGCATTTTGGATCATTTGCAGAGGACAAATTGCTTATATAGGTAGACCTGCCAACAGTGAGTTGCAGTAGTCCAGTCTTGGACAAGTACATGAGCAACCTGTGTGGACAAAAATGACGAATCCTTCTAATGTTGTAGAGAAGAAAACAACATGATCGTGTCACATTAGAAAATATGCGAGGAAAAGGACAGTTGATTGTCCATGGTTACCCCAAGTTTGAGAGCTTTGACTGAAGGTGAGATCAGTTCATTCAGATGTATGTATGACATGTCCACCAGACATGCTGAGATCCGAACAGAAGCTGTGGTATTTGATGGCGGGAAGGAGAATGAAAATTCAGCATCATCAGCATAGCAATGGACCCATGTGATAAATAACTTCTTCAAAAGATTCAGTATACAGGAAGAAAAGGAGTGGACCAATTACTGAGCCCTGTGGGATACCTTTGGAGAATTTGTGTGGAGCAGATGTCACTCCCCTTTATGTTACCTAATATTAGCGATCTTCCAGGTAGGAAGCAAAACATTTGTATACTGAAACCCCAATTCTAAGACTCCTGAGGGTAGACAAGTGAGTCTTGTGGTTGACCATATCAAACACTGCTGAAAGGTCAAGGAGGATTAGTACAGATGACAGAAAGAAAAGAGAGGTGATACCAGTCTGTAGTTACTGATATCTGATGGAACATCTACAATACCAGATTTTAAGGATCCATCGATGATTGTGATGATAAAGGGAAGAAGGTCTTGTGAGATGGTCTGGAGCATAGTGGAAGGGAGTGGATCCAGTGGCAAGGTGGAAAGATTACATGACTGGATAAATTGTAAAATCTCCTGCTACGGTTGAGAAATATGACAGGAGAAATATGAAGGAGAAGGGTAATCCTGGCTGTGAAATGAAGGTGTGGTCAGGGCAGTAGTGAAGGTCCGGCAGATTTTCTCAATCTTTCAATTCAATAAAATTTTATTTGTATAGCACTTTTTCCAAAGGTCATTGTCACAAAGAAGCCGTACACAATCAAAGATAATTGTGGAATGTGAGAGTAGTGAAAGCAGTTTGTCCTTGATGAGCAAGCCAAGGGTTACGGTGGCAAGGAAAAACATTGAGAGGAACCAGACTCAACAGAGAACCCATCCTCATTTGGGTGATAACAGGTGACAGGAATTAAACAGTCTACAGTCAATTAACATCATCTCATGGTAAAATCAAAATCTTCAGCAGTCAGGGAGAATGAAGCAGAAGGAGCTGGGGATTGAGTAGAAGAGAACATGTTGTGGAGCTTATGTAGGTCTTGTGCAGAAGCTTCAAACCTTTCATTGTAGAAGGAGTTCTTGCCATATATCACATCAGAGGACAGAGACAATCCATGGAGAGGAGAGGAAAGTGTCTGAGGCTGAGTCCAGGTAACGAGGAGAATGAGGCAGGATCAGGAAGAGATGAAAGAGTGCCAGATGCCAGAAAAAGAGGAGCATGGAGGTTATGACGGGTAAGAGAGAGATGCTGAAAGTTGGGTTTGGGTAGGATAGGGAGAGGGATACTTAAGGATACCAGGTGATGATCAAAAAGCTGAAGTGGGGTAGCAGTAATGTCTGTAGATGGGGAAAATAAGGTCCAGGTCTTTTCCTCCCTTGTGTATCAGGAGGTAGCTGTTTAACGTCAGGGAGAAGGAGTGCAGAAAAGTCAGGAGGGAAGAAGATTGAAACTTGTCAGTGGGGAGATTGAAATTGCCAAGCAATGTCATAGGGGTGCTATCGGAAGGGAAAGCATTGAGCAGTTTCCACTTGTCATCTCTCTAATGCAGATGCGACTATAGGCACTCTGCAGGTCCAGGTTGGTGAGATGGTACTAGTGGTTTAAGTCCCTGATATTAAAAAAAGGCTGAGATATTGTTCTAATGCTATTAATGTGGAGGTTCAACTGTACCCCGGTGCAAGGGCCTTTGAGATATTTGCCTGCATGGCTTGGTTTTATGTGGCAGGTGAATTAGCTCAATGCAAATGCTTTGTTGAAAGCTCAAAGATAGTCTCAATAATAAGGAATGTCTACTTGGCATGAGGAATCAGGGCTTTCTTGGAAGTGGAGGTGGTCATGAGTGCAAGCACTTGGAGACAGAATTTAAGATACTGTGATGACCAACTGATGAATTGTTTCTCTGTCCAGGATATGTGAGGATATTTTTGCACCTAGGGGAATCTGAGGACAATGAGATAGTTGATACATGATTCCAGAAGGAAGCTGAAGAATGCGGACTTGAAATGGCTGTGTTGCAGTTGGTCCCCTACAAAGTGCCTCTCACTGCCTCAATGGTGACATAAATGCTTTTATTAAGAAGGGGCTGGCAATATATTTTTTTTTTCATTTCTGGAAAAAGTCGAAAATGGTGCTGTGTAAAAAAAAAAATGTAAAAAAAAATCTATGATGATTTGACAATCATATTTGTTTTTTCATGTTTTTACTCACATATCTTTGTTTCAGTTAAAGACCTACCTTCCAGTGTGTATGTGTTTTACAGTGGCATGCTCTGACTCGTGAGGAACAGGCTAAGTACTATGAGCTTGCTAGGAAAGAGCGGCAGCTTCACATGCAACTCTACCCGAGCTGGTCTGCCCGGGACAACTACGTGAGTGCACTTATACAAACACTCACACACACACACACACACACACACACACACACACACACACACACACACACACACACACACACACACACACAGACAGACAGGTCAAGAATATCTCCAAAAAGAATGGTCCAGCCTCAGTCTCATTCTGAGCACAAATCTTTAGACTCACTATCTTTTTCTGAGTATAGCTGTATTCCTGGTTCTGTAAGCTATATCCATGTTATAAAATAAACTCACTTATTTAATTCTATTTTAGTAAATACTGAAATGTAATCTGAGTAAAAATTATGGAAAAGTAATTATTTTTCTGTTGTTAAATATATAAATAAATATTTATAAATTACAGATAACTGAGATACAAAATAACACAAAACCAGTAATAAGAAACCAGTAGCCGAGACAGAAGATGAAGCCTCAGCAACACACACGAGAAGAGAGGTATCAATAAGGGAGGTAAACAGTAAAATACCGAGCAGAAGCACAAGGTCTCTAGCAAAGTCCAGAACAGACTGATCTATCAGGGGTAGTGCAGAGAGAGAGAGACAGAATTACAGGTTATTAGGTAAGCTTATCATATATTGGTTAAGAACAATGTGCATGTAAGCATGGCCCCTGGCAGGGTTAGCTATTACAGCATAAGAAAAAAAGGGAGCCAGAAGTTAAGGCACATTGGTTGCACTTAGAAATAAAACAACTTGATACTCCACCATTAAAACTGAGTGAGAGTGGGGGTTACAACAGTCTGTTGGGTATTCTATGACTGTGGGGCTTTGTAAGAGAAAAGCTCTGCCAATGCTGTAGCTTTCAATATTTAAGGTACCAACAAATAGCCTACATCATTGTATTAAAGTAGGCATGGTGGATCATTAAAAAAGTAAAATTAAATAAATAAATAAAATTGCCACATGTAACCATTCAAATCAACCCTATCTTACCCACTACACTAGTCCCAAGTCAATTTTGCAGTGATTAAAATGCTACTTAATGAGCTTGAATGACTCACACTAAAGTATTTTACTGCTGCACATAGGCCATCAAGTGATACTGTGTTCTTTACACATTCCTTAACTTTTTTAAGCTGATGCCTTTTATCTAGCTTTGCTGAAACATAAATGTCATCAGCATTAACAATGGAAGCAAATAACATTTTATATCATCTAATAATTCTACCCAGAGGTAGCATATCTAAAAAAGAGTCAGTCTGCCAACTTTGCTCTAATTATCTATAAAGCGCACATTGTTTTTGAATAACAGTATGCCACATCACCACCCTGCATTGGGATGGGCCTGTGCATAATACATCACCTTCACTAATTTACATACCTCTACAATGTTATTGTTAGTATCCCAAGATCACCACTGGCATCATCAGATCATCATTATTACATCATTAGCTCCTATATGAAAAACTACCCTTGAATACTTGCCTCAGAGCCTAAGATTACCTTCTATCCCAGGTGCCTTAAGATAGAGACTCCTATAACTAGAGTGTTCAGAACAAACCTGTTATACATATAAATGGTGTGTCTGCGGGTAAACCTTAGCATTACCTTTGAATTTGTGACTATGATTCTGACTTGGTCACCCTTATATCCAGCTATGAGGGCTTTAATGATTCAGTCAGGGGAGTGCTAACTTCACCTAATGCACCCAGATATCCCCCTTCAGAAAATATCCACCTCTCACTGTCACTAACTCTCTCTAGCATTTGGTTGCACACATTTAAAGCTGCACTCTGCCATAGGGTTGGCTAGATCCAAAACATTTAAAATACACTATATAAGTGTAAATATAGTGTCGCTTGAAAGTTTGTGAACCATTTAGAAATTTCTATATTTTTGCATAAATATGATTTGGTATGATTCTCTCAGGTGCTTGTGATCGTTGTCTTGGTGTATGACCCATTTTCTCTTGAGATTTAGTTCATGGAGAGATCTCCTGTCTTTTTCCTTTAGAATTCACTGGTATAATTCAGTTCATTGTTCCCTCAATGATGGTAAACTGTCCTGGTCCAGATGCAGCAATACAGGCCCAAAGCATGACACTACCACCACCATGTTTTACAGATGATATAAGGTTCTTATGATGAAATTCAGTATTTTCCTTTCTCCAAGAAAAGTTTTATTTTGCTCTCCTTCCTCCACATATTATTTCTCCACTAGTCCTCTGGTTTGTCTACATGATCTTTAGCAAACTCCATGGGCAGCAGTGTTCTTTTTGGAGAGTAGTGGCTTTGTTCTTGTAACTCTGCCTTATAATCACTGCTTTTGTTCAGTGTTCACCTGATGGCAGACTCATGAACATTAGTCAAAATAAAATAGGTCTTTAGTTGATTAGTTACTCTGGGTTCTGACCCAACAGACTGTTACATGTCTTGCTTTTGTAGTGATCTTTGTTGGTTGAACACTTCTGTGGAGCGTAAAATGGTACACAATCTGTCTGAATATAGATTTTTGGAGATGGTCTTGTAACCTTTTCCAGCCCATGAGCAACAATAACTTTTTTCTGAAGTCCTCAGTGGTCCTCAGTCTCCCTTGCTTTTGCCATGGTCCACTTCCACAAACACGTTTCATGAGCATCAGAACTTGCTATACCTTTGTTCTTTAAATAAAACAGGGGATTCACAGAGACCTTATTGTCCTCCCATTGACTAAAATCAGATGGACTCTAATTAATCCTTGAAATTAAATACTAATTCTAGAGTTTCACATACGTTTGCCTCTCACAGATATATAATATTGGAACATTTTCCATCATAAAAAAAATTACCATGTATAAAATATTTGTCAGATTTGTTGAATTGTATTCACTTTTTAGGAATTTTCTTTTAGGACTTGTGTGAAAATCTGATGATGATTTGGGTCATATTTATTGGGTCAAATTTATACATTTCTAAAGTGTTCACAAACTTTCAACCGAAACTGTATACAGACATAGAGAAATGGTTTGTAGTTTATTAAAACATATCCTCATATTAATTAAAAGGTCAGGGCCTTATAATCCTTTTGAAATAAAAAATTGTGAAAATAAATAATATTATAATATTGGCATTAATTAAAGAATATGAGTAATAAAATAAACCAAGCCTGAATAAACACAACAAATGAAATTAATAGTTTAATTAATAGATGAATGTGACACATTCTGCACAAATGTTTTTAAAAATGATTACGTATGTATGCAATCATCAACAGGGCAAAAAGAAGAGAAGAAAAAGAGACAAGCAGCAAGATTCTGCCACAGGTACACCCTTGGTTATACTTACATATCTTCTTTCTTCATAAAATACATCCTGGAAAATTCCATTGACTTCAGCAGTCCGGTGCAATGTCAGGTAAATCATGTCATAAAAACAGATTCTACATTAAAAAAAATAAAAAAAAAATAGAATCACAATACGGCTAAAAAAGTGAACATCTGACCATCACACCCATATGTGCACACCATAATCTCCTACAAAAATAATTTAATCTTCCTGACAGAAAACATAGAAAACCTCCACATGCAATAAATGAACCAATTGTAAAAGGAAATTTCTCTTTGTGTGGATTTTTTTTAACTTTCTGTAATTTTTTTTATTAATTTATTTTTTGCATCTCTGTCTGTTAACAATGGACTCTGCCCATGTCTTCTCCCTCTCCCTTTCTTCCAATCTTCCTTTGCTCCTTTCTGTTCTATGTATGCATGCTTGCTGGTTTGCACTCAGACCCTGGCTTCCCTAAGAAATGCCGAGCTCGTTTTGGCCTCAGTCAACAAATGGATTGGTGTGACCCCTGCAGGTGTGTACCTCTCCTTTTCTGCAGTTCTAATATTTGTCCATCTTTCCTTCACTGTCTGTTGCTGCTGTATGCTGCTTTGCATGGTGTCATCTACTAACATTAGAGCATACATTGGTATGTTTAGGCAAATATTATTTAAAAATAAATAAATGTAATAAAAAAAAAAACCTGGTTTAAAGTTATAAATGTTTGTAAATAAGATGCATGTTGACCATGTGCTTTAGTGCCTAAATGCCTTAGTATACTAGAACATGCTGACCATAGAAACAGGACGTTCTTTCTCTTTGAAACTTTGGCATTCGTGATTTTTGTAAATATTTAAAGCATATAATTAATTATAGAGGATGCCTAAATGTCTACATGTGTACCTTATAAATGCCAGGGTGGCAGGTACAGACACAAGTGGAGATATACAGTATATTGTATTTATTATATATTATCTCTGGGAATTGTCAACCTCCCATGTCAGAACCCCCACAAAGTGGGACTCAGGCATGATTACATTTTTCTGTGACTTCACAAGGGGTAATTGGGTATATCTGGGACAGGGAATCAGCCTTGGTGTTCTTGGAGCCGAGAGTGCATGAAGAATTTTGTCCAGTGTGCCTGATGGGAGTTACAACCTGCAATGCTAAATCTTTGGATGTAGTGTCATTAAAAACTGACCAATACCAGCAAGCATTGCAGTCCCTCTGTGATGGGGTATGGTCACTGAATGACTGCCAAGAGTCTGGTAGGTCCAGTGATAGCACTTTGTGATAACCCATAAATAACCAAGAAACAGCACTTGAAATTGCATGGCTTATCCTGCAAGGTATAATTAATAAGAAATTCACTGCGGGCACTAAAGCCCATACACCTTCATCATGAAGAGCATCCTGGCTGACTCCATCACCACCTGGAACGGGTAAATTAAGCTGATAGCCTAGCACATGGACATTGGATGTGAGCTTCCATCCCTCTAGGACATCTACACAAGGCAGAGAGTGAGGACAACATGGAGGATCATCAGAGGCTCCAGCCAAGCAGTCCATGTACTGCTCTCACTACTACCATCAGTCAGAGGGTATTACAGCATCCTGGTGATGTACTTTCCTCAGCCTTCATAGAAAGTAGACAAAATGCTGGGCTTTCTTGCGAATGGATAGCTGCTGTTCATGTGAATTTCTTGGTTCAAGACTGCAGGAATGGTGTTGCTGTCAATTTATATTTTTTGAATCCAAGATAAAATAACAAAATTCTTTGCATATCAAAGGTTCATCAAATTCTGTGTTGACATCAATGGATTATTCTCTGACTTTGGTTGTGACCATGACCCACAAGAGTGACATCTCTTCATTGATTCCGTCAGTATTAAGCCTCAAAGCTGTTCTGTTACACTATGGCAATGTTCACCCTTCAATACCTGTTGGTTATGCAGCACGCATAAAAAACCTACAAAAACATGTTGCTGAAGCACATCCAGTACAGCAAGTACAACTGGAATATCTGTGGAGATCTGAAAGTCGTTGCTCTGTCGTTGTTGTACTGTTGTTTCATCTGTGAATGGATAGTTGTGCCAAAGTCGCATTTTTGTAGACAGAGCTGGCCACTCCGTAAAATGCCAGTTCCAGTACAGAAAAATGTGGCACATGAACTGCTTGTAGACCCGGTAAAGATTTTTTTTGTTTCCTCTCCACATAAAATTGGGACTTATTTAAGACAGATGATCGTAAGAATAACTGATTGCAAGATCAAAGAGGTAATTTTTGTTGGACCTCAGATCAGACATGTTATGAATGACAGGCAGTTTGAAGATCTGTTAGTTGGGCCAAGAACAGATTGCCTGGAAATTCTTCAAAGACACTGTTGACAATTTTCTTGGTAATTACAAAGCCCCACATTACATTCAGCTGGTAGAGAAACTTCTCAAAGCATACAAATCAATGAAGTGAAATATGTCACCACTCCATTCACTCATTTCTTCCCTGCAAATCTTGGTACTGTCAGTGACATACACAGTGAAAAGTTTCACCAGGACATTGTTACAACGATAAAACGTTATCAGGGCAACTGGAATCGGTCAATGGTTGCTGAATACTGTTGGACACTGCAACATGATACACCGGATATTGAATTACAAATGAAAATCAGGAACAAAACACTTTTAATAACTAATATGATGTTACACTTTTAATCCTAATATTGTATTAGAAAAATAAACAATAAACATCATTCCACCTCTGACCCACCAGAGGGATCCTTTCCCAGAATTCCCATCACTGCAGGATAGCAATGTTACTTCTGCTTGTCAGACATTTATACCACACTCATGCCACATATTCTTTGTGAAGTATTGTTCTAACTGCTCTAACTAACCTTTTCTATTGTTCTTAAGTCACTGTTGTTTTGTGTGGTTGACTCATCACTCTGTCTTCTGGTTTTCTCATTTTAGGCTTGTGCTTCTGTGCTTTTGCCCTGCTGACTGTCTTTCTGTTTTTTTGGACTTTTGCCTGCCCCTCTCACGTTTCTCTGAATTGCCATTTTGGGTTGTTTGTTCTGTGTATTGTATGGTTTATCACACAGTGTTGACGATATGGCACCTGCACACACTGATACTTAAACCCTACAGCTTTGTCAGTTGCTGTGTGGACAGAGTCTTCTATGTATGTGAGGGCAGGCTAGTGCCTGAGGTGTTGGACTACTGACCAGAAGGTTGCAAGTTCGAATCCCAGGTCCACCAAGCTGCCACTTCTGGGTCCTTGAGCAAGGCCCTTACCCATCAATTGCTCAGTTGTCTAAAATGAGATAAAAATGTAAGTCACTCTGTATAAGGGCATCTGCCAAATTCGGTAAATGTATCAGAGTGGTATTATGTCTGAGAGCTAAGTTCTCTGAAAGATAATTTCACTATCCTTCCTCAGTCCATTACTTTAACCCAGAGTTGAAACTTTAAGAAGGGGCTATTTTACTTGGTTTATGTCATCATTTGAGGATGTCTTTTGACCTCTATGCTTCTCTTTACCCTTCTGGATTAAAAATACAGTGATCTACCCATTCATTTATTTCCATATTTTATTCATTTAGAAGACAGGCCATGCTTTTTTCTGTTTTCCACTCTGTACTGAGCGCATCCCATTATGTCATTTTCAGTAGTCATTGTCTGTTTGAGCTTGAAATATCACTTGTTGCTCATTTGTAGGGTTTTATTTCCTGTGAATTTTTGCTTATTTTCCGGACTTCGCAAACTTTGCAAATACTTCGCAACAAATCAGTACAATAAAGGTGTAAAGGTGTATGTAACAATATTTCTGATTGGCAACAGTGGTGGAACCTTTTTACTATATAACTAAAGTGCCTGATTTAAAAAAAATAAATAAAAACAACAGTCAGTGAGTTTAGCTACAAATTAGGTAGATCTTATTAACTATTTAATGTATGTAAATTTTATATGAAGATTGTATGTATGACCCAATGGCTGCAGCCCTGTAGTCAACCCTAGAATTATTTTTAAAATAGTATACCAAGTATTTGTTATTCAGTTGAATTGATTTTTCTTGTTCTAAATCATTGTTAGAGTAATTATACATGTATGCCACTAAACCATATTATTAAATGTTAGCAACAATACAAACAACATGTTCCAAGAGTTGCTCAACCTTTAACAATATTGTTTTGGTCCCATCACAACAAAATTCAAAAGATATCACCTGAACCAATCCACTTGTGGTGCAAGAATGTATGGTTAGCAAGATTCATTTTAAATACAGCATGCACACAATATGGCCAAAAGTATGTGGACTCTAGTTTTAAGCATTCAAATGTCAAAATGGCTTTGTGTGTTTAACTATGAAGATTTTCTTCCAGGAAATTAGGCTAAGTGGTCTAGCCCAAACCACTTCCAGGATGACAGTGCTCTTGCACTCAAAATGAGATACAGAAAGACATGATTTGCTGTTTGTTGTGGAATAACTCTGTGGACTGCATAGAACCCTGAGCTCAACTCTTCATCTAGGATGAATTGGAACACATTCCTGAATTGGGAATGACTGCTATGTACCAGGATTTCTCACACTTCTATGCCCAATCAGTCCATGTACTTTTGGCCCTGTAGTGCGTCTTATAACTGTTTTATAGCAATTTCTTTCATGAAGTATGCATTTTTGTGACATTTTACATCCACATTTTATTCACAGATAACTCTCTTGACTGTTCCTAGGAGAAAAAAGAAGTGCATTCGCTACCTTCAAAGAGGACAGTGCGCCTGCCCCAATTCTTCCGATGGAAGTGCTGTAGAATCGCTCTCGTCTCCTATTCATAACTTCACAGTCTTTCCTCTAAACTGCTGCAATTCTTTTCAAAATTCCAGTAATCTCCATGCACAAACCGGACATGCTCTTACCCCCACTGCTCAGTCCACTCAAACTTCCAATTTTATTCAGCAGAGCAAAATCAGATAGTCCAATCAACACCAATCTGTATGTATCACATTGCTAGCAACTTAATTGTTAAAATTTAAAAATGCCATCAAATGAAGGTATTCTATTCCTAAATTAAATATGTTTAGTTTTGTGATCTTTCTTATTCTCGTTTTTGTGTTTACAAACTGCTCTACTTATAAAGTGCTCTGTCTGGTGTCTTTCAACCAAACACCACAGCGTCAATTTTAATTAACAGCAATGGAAAATGTTTCATTATGCAGTATTATTCTGAATATGTTCAGTAATAGAATAGTTCTCAATTTACATTGTAGAGTTTATGTTGAATTCATGCAGCTAAAATTACTGCTTGTTTACTTCATATACATCAAAGTTCCTTATTTCCTCTAAGTAAAAAAATGCTTTTTGTTTTCTTTTTTGCTATTTTTACACAGGTGGTGATTTATTGATTTTTTTGTGAAGTACACATGTTTAATATATTAAACATTTTGGAAATCCTTGAACTGAGTTTTTGTTCTTTGTGGCAATGTTCAAAAGAATACTCAAGTGGTTACCCTTTATTCACAGATTATGTGAACTTGAACCTTAATTTGTCAATACCACAGAGAGAATTACTGGAATTATTGTACATAAATGTATCGACTTTCCAAACAGCTGTGCCCTGACCTCTATTATAAGTGTGTTTAATTGGGTTTTCCATTCTTTTCTCAGTACTTTCTTAGTGTCCACAGAAAGTATTTAGACCCCTTCATTTTGACCATAACTTGTCTATAATTTACTTGTTAAATATAAAGCATATTAATCCTCCATAATGGAAAGTATAAACAGATTTTACAAAGTGTAAAAAGTAAAAAAAAAACAAAAACAGAAAAATAGAAAAAACCGAGAAAAACAAATTCTCAGTACATTATTGAAGCATCTTGATAGTAATGACAGTCATTTTAGGTATATTGGTAAATGCTTGAATTATCTGTATTTGGGGGAATTCCACTCAAAGATTTGTCTCAGAGCCACTACTCCTTTTTATTGGCTGTGTGATGTCATTGTCATATCAAAAAGCTATTCTTTAACCACAAACCTTAACCTAATAAGAGGTCCTAACAAGCCACCCAAATGTTCTTCAAGGGACATACATGTTCTTCTTCGTGGGCCAAAAACCTTCTGGGTTTCTTTTGCCTAGCTACAATTGATTTGCTTCTGTTTGGAAGTATACTGTAAGTATTATACCTTCATACAAATACAGAATGTCATATTAAAATTGGTCCACAGGTGCCTGATTGTAGGCAAGTGCACCCAATCATTCTTAAGGGTGACAGTATAGCACATGCCTTTATCTTTTGGCCCATATCTTGAGAACTGTAAATCCAACACTCAATTTTTTTCTCTTTTCTTTGCTTGTGTGGTTTTTTTAACCAGTGTTATGTTTTGCACTTACATAACAGTAAAAAGACACTAAGATCAGAGCTCGTCTTGAACACGCATTTTACTGCAAATTGTAATTATTGCATTTCTTAATATTAGATGGTGCAAATGCAGAATAACATTTTGATTATTGGCTCAAAACACAACAGTTCTTCCCCTCCAGCCATGATGTACTTACTATACTTGCATACAGAACATTTTTCTTTCTTTTTGTCTTATTTTTTTTACTAAATTATTCAACTATTTAACAATTCTGACAATTATTTTTTATCTAACTTTCACTTTTTTTGTTTATAGCATCTACCAACATATAACTATAAAAAAAAACAAAAAAAAAAAAAACTGAAAAAATGTGTGGTGGTTGCATCCAAAAGCTGATCAATGTGTCCTCGTCACACCACATCAGTTCTTTGGGAAAATAATTTTAAGTAATTTTATTTCCTTTTATTTCTAGTATATTTTTGTTGTATCATGTAGAAGCCAAAACAATTTACAATGCTAATTAAATTAAAATTGTAGTTGTCTTGTGGTGTCTTGAAACTTCCTTTTGTACATTAATAGGAAAAGAAAGGGCAAGATAATTCAGGTTTTTAAAAGTGGTCATTTGTTCATGATTCACTTCAAGGTCTGAGTCAAGAACGAATGCCAATCATAAGGTGGTCAGAGTAATAGTGTTATGCTGATGGGATTAAGGGTGGCTGAAATTCCAGGATTTGGAGTGGGGCTGTTACATCCTTTCATGCTTTAATTGTCACCTGAGTGTTTTGTTTTTTCGATGTGAAGGGACAGTCCCCTAAAATGTGTAAAATTACAGTCCATCGGTCCGTTCTGACTTGAAAACTACTGACAATAAAGACTACTGCTCAAGGAAAGGTCTCATGGTCTTTTCAGAAATAAGTTGGTGCCATGGTGCCAGATGGTGCCATTACCCGGATAGAGCTTCTCTTCTCACCAAACTTCTTCAAAAGTTCACTCCATAATTTTTCACCTCCACTTTGATTTGGTGAGTGTCACTCTATCCAAAGAACCATACAGACAAGTAGACTATGTTATCCTCTGCTTTGTCAGGGAAGAGTTAACAAACAGCTGCAGGGTTTTGTTAACTAAACGTTTGGTTTATCATCTCTTTAGGGAGGGAGGAATTTTGGGTAATCACTAACAAGTTAGGACACAAAAAGAAGAATATTTGAAAAGGTCAACGCAGTCAAGTAATGTATACCCTGATTTGCAGTCTTTGTTTAACCAAGTGGGATGATGTGTCCCTTAATGACCTTACTGATCAGTCCATCAATGTCCTTGAAGTATGTGGAGGATGAAGAGGTAGAGGACACAGCTTGTGCCTCTACAGTAGTACAAGTGAAAGAGTCAAAATAGCAGTGGCATCACTGAATGATTCCAATGCAGAAACTAAGCAAGAACACATATTCCCTAAGAGAGAGGGAACACATAACTATTGTGGAAAATCAGGGCATTGGGTTAAAGATTGTAGAAAAAAGCAGCAATATATCATAAGAAATGTACAGCATAACCCCTCTCCCATGCAGCCTGCTTATAACCCAGAGGTAGTCCCTCATCTTTCTAGTGAAAACCTGGGACAGCTGGCTCAAGCATTGCTAATAGCACAAAAAGAACAAAGAGCGTAAAAAAAAAACGAATTGTCATGGCTGTGAGCGATCTGGTATGATACAACAAAAGGAGATTATATTCCATATTAAAAAGCTACACCAGGTTCCCTGAGGAGGGAAGGAGATGCTGTGTTGAGTTGACGCTATGGGAATGCTTCTTTGAGGAAGTTGGGTCTGAAGCTCTGTGTGTGGATCCCAATTTAATGGCTGGGAAAGGACAGGCGGCTAAGTAATTACACACCAGCAAGTCCATAAAAGGGCGTCTATGTCACATTACTCCAGTTTCTATTTGTCTGAAGGAAGTGCGAATGGACGCCCAGCGTGTGGCAAACAATGCAGCATCTCGTTCCCTTCTCAGGGAACCAGGTCACATACATAACCTGGTGTAGTTCCCTTTCAAGGGAACTTGACGCTGCATCGAGTTGGCGCTATGGGAATGTCAATACCCATGCAGCCATGCACCAGTCGATGACTGTGCCAGAGGTCATGAGAGAGCATGAGCAGACTGGAAACAGAACATCAATAGCCCTCCAGGTCACCAGTCCCTAGAGTGATATGGGTGTGTGAAGAGGACCAGCCTGCCATGCAAAAACCTATGCCTGGGCAAGGCGTTACACCTATTGGAGTTGGCCATGATCCCTAGGGGCGAAGCCAGACAGCAGAGGCTGACTCTATTGGATCAAACAGGACTCAGCAGCTTCTACAGGTCTACTGAGAGGTCCTAGGAGTGGAAACACGGTCTGCAGGAAAGACTCAGCAGCCTGGCACTGCACAGAAAGAGAACAGAGGGTACCTACCCAAGGAGGCCTCCAAGGACAGGTTTGTGGTTCACACAATGGCAGCCACGTACATTAAAGTAGACCTGCCTTGACAGGAAGTGGCATCCTGGTTTACATGCCCTGAGAAGAAAATCGTGATGCCACTCCCTGGGCCTCAGCACCTGCCTCGACAGGAAGTCTGCATCCCGATTTACATGCCCTGAGATGAAAATCGTTCTCAGTGAAAGAAACCTGATGCAAACGCAGACCACCCTGAAGATTGATAAAGAAAAACACCACAGTGCTGTCAACTGAGGTGTAGGAGAAAGTGTTTCAGAAACCCAGCCCTCATCTCCAGGCAATTTATGTGCAATGAGAGATAGAGGCCCTCCCATAGACCTTGGGCAGTGCGGCCATCCAGGCTCGCTCAACAGACCAAAAGCGAGACGTCCATTGAAAGAGTCCTGTGATGATGACACGCCCCTAAAGTGGGATCCAAGGCCAGGAACTGGGGTTGTTTCCACATAAGAAGGGTACAAAGCCCATGGAGCATAACCCTTATGAAGCTGATGGGATGTCTGTGGGGATCCCAGAGCTGGAATGGCCTCATGTGATGCTGGCTGAACAGAAGATTTGGGGTGTGTGAATCTCCATTCATGGCATTCATCAGGTGCTCCAGCAAATAGGTCATTCACATCTACCATGTCGGCTGGCTTCTTTGTGTAGAGGGGAAAAAAATATGATGTTATACTTTGTGTCAACTATTGGGGGTTTAATCAATGCACTTTTAAATATTGGTAGTCCCTGCATTTAGTCCCTGCAGCCTTGTGTTTCAGTGCCTGATCAATGTCTTCCGGAGTGATATACAGGTGAATCATTAACTGACATCCTCATCTACTCCAATTCCTTAAAGTTCATGTCTTAATGTATTAATTACATATAAACTAAATATCACAAGCTTTAAATACTACATCCATTTACATTTTTCAACCACAGAAGTCAACACTACAATTTAAGTACAATGTATCAGCATAATTCACAAATATGTAAACGTTAAAAACATATCTGCATATTTCACCCTAACATTAAAATATTGGTCAGACAATAAGGTCAGACAACCATGAAAATTCATATCACTGAATAAACGAAATTTTAAAAATGTCATGTGGTCGGCTTACAGTATGACAGTAAATTCATGGCAAAATCTGAATGTTACAAACATGAGAGGAAAATAGATGTTCACATGTGAAAAGTTGAGAACTTGTCTGCTTGTTTTAAACTCAAACAAAATGTATAGATTTTTAGTTGGATTCAGTTCTGCACACTTTCTAGTTTATTCAAGACATTGGTCTCCTCTTTTAGTCAACATTCCTTTGTTAATTTGTTTTGGGTAACTTTTTTCACCAACAGTTTATTAACAGCCACCTGAAAGATTTATGTCAAAATTGACTGGTATTTGTAGCTATTTATGATTCCTTCCACCTTGATAAGATTGATCTTGGTATTTGCAAAAATGTATCTGTTGTTTTTCGATTATAATTATGTGTTTTCATTTAAAATAGTCAGATTGTTTTTCAAGGCCCCAGCTGATCCCTGTGACCCAGGTATTCCCCGAATAAGCAGGTATGGAGAATGAATAAAGATTGTTTTTTACTTAATTCTTATCTGTTGTAATTTAATAAAGTGGAGGATGGAAAAAATTACAAAAAATTGAAAAGTGTGCTTATAGTTTTTATATACTGTAAGGACATTAAGACTGTTCCCTGCCAGCCCACTAGAGGGAGTGTTGGCAGGGGATTGAATCTCTTGTTTGTTCATGTTTTGTGTCTTTTATTTTGAAGTCTGTCCTTGTCTTGTCTTGTCTTGCTTCCTAGTCCCACCTGTTCCTTGTTTAGCTTTGTTAGTGTGAGTGTATATATACCCCTGTGTTTTCCCTTGTGGTTTGTTGGTTGTTGTCTGTAGTGTTTGTCCTGTTCGCTTTTGCCTTGCCTGTTTTTGCCTTGCCTGTTTTTGCCTTGCCTGTTTTTGCCTTGCCTTGCCTGTTTTTGCCTTGCCTTGCCTGTTTTTGCCTTTCATGTTTAGCCTGTTTCTTTGTTTTGTTTGCTTTGCATTCTTGTTCTTGTTTCCGGTGTGTTCCTGCTTTTTCTTTATTAAAATCCTTCACTGCACATGGATCCTGCTCATCTTTGATGCACGAGCATGACAGAACAACCAACCGAAAATGGATTCAGCAGCAAGGATTCTACACGTGCGCCAAGGTAACCGGCCTATAGAAAATTATGTGGAGGAATTTTGTAGCCTGGCTGATCTCGTTGACTTTAATGAGGTGGCACTTAAGGACATTTTTTTGTTTGGACTCACAAGGGAGATCGCGTGTTTAATGTCTTCACCCTCCACATGGACCCTAGAGAGGTATGTGGACTTAGCTTTAAGGCTAAGTGGCTCAGCCTTTACTGTGGGCGTGGTGGACGCACACCAAGCCACCCCACAGCCACAGCCGGGGCCTGCTCTCGCCAAGCCACAGCCACAGCCGGGGCC
>JAOTRN010000019.1:18464357-18480781 GCA_028566695.1 Bagroides melapterus | reverse complement strand
GAAGTATTTTAAAATCGATGCGAAATTTCACTGGGAGCCAATGCAGTGTGGATAAGACAGGGGTGATGTGTTCATATAAACATTATATGTTTATCATTAAATAATGTTGAGTCATCCAATAAAAGTAATCAAAAGTCACTCACCCTTTCAAAATCATGTTGCCCAGAGACCCTTTTCATTGCCATGAACCACAACTTCACTCAACAAACTCTGTTCTGCAACCTGCCTATGAGACTCCACCTGGTATAATTTCAGATCATTCTGGGCTTCCCAAGAGATCAGTCCATCAATAAAAAAAATTCTATAAATCAACACAGTTGGGAATCCCATGCAAAAAGGGGCACATAAAACTGTAGACTAAGTCTGCATAATTTATTCCTCTGAAGTGATCTGCTAGTTTTCAAGATTTTCTTGAACACCATTCTTGTTGTGTAAATTCTCCTTTCAACTATTTGCAAATAAATCCATTATATCCAACTTGATGAATGAGGCCTACTGAATATACACATTTTTCAATCACTGTTTAATTAAAAATTTTTTTGAAAGGACTAACAGAGTTATGATGCACTGTTCTAAACATATTTCATAGGCTATATAGAGCAGTAGTTATATAAATTAAGGCTTTTCTATTGTTTGATGAAAATTATAGTAGAAATATTTCATTTTGGGGAGAGCTAATGTACAGTTCCTTCTGAAAGTATTTCTTCTTGCTATATAATGAAGACATTTGTGTTTGTGATCAAAAGATCATTGTTTCAGACAGTTTCTCCCTTCAGTCACCTTTAACCAGGTGAAATGATAAGGCCAGTTTATAATCTTCCACTTTTTACCCCTGATATGATGGCACTGTGTTTTGATTCATTGTCATGCAGCATGATCAAATTCCTCCCAGTTAGATCAAATGTTAGAAAAGATGTAAATTGGCAGGCACAATGTTTAGTTTTATCCAGTGTAGCTGAGCCTGTGCCCATGAAAGCTTCATATTCTTGAACTCATTTGACAGGAGTGGATTGTGATCTTCTACTGTTTAGGCCATTTATCTTCATTCTGATGTTTTATATAAGCATTACCTGAAGCTCTTCAATTGTATCTGCATGATTTTCTGCATTACAGTGCTGCAACAGGCTGATTAGATAACTATGAATGTGCAATTGTTCTAGTAACTAAAATCTACAAATCTTCTGCTGGTCTAAACAGCCAAAGAAATTGGCACAAGGAACATATAATATCGCTTCTGTATCTTCTGGCAAAAACCCTCACAAATTCATCTATGATAAGACAGTTACTGCATTTGCCCAAATCACTATTTTTTATGCAGCATTGTGAAAGAAGGGGTTAAGAACTTGTGACAGTGTAGACAAAGAATTTTTACATGATTTAGAGAATACCCATATCACTGTTACATTTATTGTTTGTATATTTATTAAATATTATAGTCATAAGTCATGCTGATTTAAACACTCAAGATATCATAAAAAAGTGCTGCATGGAAAAGAAACACACATATAACCACTATTATCACTGATTTTATCAGTACATTTTTACTTTTATCTGATCTTTGTTTCATTTTAATATCATGTTCATGGCATTACTCAGGCCATGTTTATTTGTTGTTGTTGTTTTTATTTTACAATTTTACTCCTTAATTTTACAATAACTACCCGCTTTGCCTGATATAAGCCAAACGTTATTTTAAATGTAATCTTTATATTTTTAATCTTAATATTTTTCCTGATACCCGTAATAAAAAAAATGCATGTAGAAAATTATTAAAATGCCTTTGTTTTTGATTCATTCCTTTCACTTTAAGTGAGAGTAGCGCAAACAGAAATGACGTAGTGGAGCACACAGACCGAACAGACGGATGAAAACAAGGAAGTAGCTTGGAGACGACTTTTGTGGATGAATACACTGTTTTAAAAAAAAAATTTGGTTTCGACAAACAACAATGAACAACAAAGGTTTGTGTTTGTGTACGTGGCCTTTTCTTCGCCGTTAAACCATCAACGAATTAGGCATTGTAAACTGCTTTTAAGGCCATTCTGGTTTTCTTTGAGTAGATAGCCAGCTTGTTACCAGAAAAACATCTATCAATCGAATAGCATTTACTGTTTCCCTATCACTTCTTACTACGAACACGAATTATAGCATAATGTCAATACACCTGCATGAATCTACAATATTTACTGTCAATAATAACAATGATTAGTCAAAATTGTGTTTCTAAAAGGTGACCGTGAACAAAGCTAATTATCTAGCTAGCTAATCAAAAGGTGCCGTTTAAATGAGTTTTGTTGGTTTGTTAGAAGATTGCGTAATGTTTGTTGTTTATTTGTTTTTGTTTTTCTTTATTAAATGCACAATTTGTAGTTTAATTTTCAGGTGTAATTCGATGTAATTCGTTTAACGCAGCGACAAATTCCCGGATTTTGATAGATTTTGATGGGTAATTTGTTTGTCGCAATTTAAAATTTGGGCCTGATTATATTAATTAATAGATTACGCATTAAGAAGAATTTGTTAAAGCAAAATATGTTATTTTGCTAAAGCCATACAGGATACTGACTAACCCTATGAAAGTGAAAAACGCAACCTTAAGTACATTTTCAACCTTGTTGAAAGAACTATTTACAAGTAAATGCTTTAGATTAAGAGTTAAAATGTACATTTCATACAGTTGACAGTAATGAAGGAAGGTAGGGTTTCATTTTATTTACTTAATCGACTATTTATTATCTCCAGAGATTTCAACCAGGTGAACCAAGTTAATGCATCTTATATTCCACCTGTATTTAGATTTTGCAGCGAGAGGGGTGAACGTGCTGGATCTTGTTTACATATACCTCCCCAGACACTCAACTTCAGCTACTCAAATCCCCACCGCCTGTCTAACCCAAGCATTTAGACGCTCACAGCTGGAGTATTTCTTCCCCAAAGTCACCAGACGGCTCAGTACCCAGAGACTGGACTGACATCAGCCCACCTATATTTAAGTCACTTAAAAATGGACCGGTCCAGTGGTGCCATTTTCTAAATTGATTAACACCTCAAGATAAATATTTAAAAATGAATGCTGAAATTTTGATCTTTTGACTCCAACTTATCTTTGTCAACTCCAAACGTCTTCAGTGTATAACAAAAACTAAAGAATTAGCCTTGCTGTTCCGGTACTTTAGAGGGGACTGTATATCAGATGGGGCTTTATAGTGTTTAACCCAGGCACATATATGGTGCTTATGATTGATCAGTCAGGAGTTGAGGGTACATCATTGCACTTGGATTCAGACCAAGAGTGCTATAGTTAACAAATTAGTAAAACTGCTTCAGAAGCATCCCAACATGTAAAACATGAGACTCCTTTCTATTGATTCCTGTTGAAAGTAAATATTTTACCTCATAGAAATTTATTTATAGCCATTTCCAAAAAAAAAAAAAATCCTACAAATTTTGTCCAGTCACTGAGAAATTTTGGTTCATGGTATTGTGAGGCCAAGCCACATAAAGTGTCATGTATTTTAATAGGTGGGATGCTTCATTCATAATGCACAATTTGACTTATGAATTCGACACCAAAAAGAAAGGTAGGCCATTTCTCAGCAGTGCTTTTTGACACCAAATCTGACATGTACAACATGACCTACAAACAACAAACTCTCTTCAAGATCATTTTCAAAAATGTATGGCTATTGAAAACAGGAAGCAATAGCTTGACATTGTCATCTGTTTTAGTAGGTTGGACCCAACAGATTCTGGTCTGCATCCTCCACTAAAAGGCTGTGGCCAGAAAATGCTTGGACCATTAACTTATGTTTGAAGCTACATTTCTTTTATTTTATATTCTTCATTTTTGTCTTTTTCATCTCTCTGAATATCTTAGAGCATTTATTTTTTCCATAACTAAAGTTAATTACAGGAGGCTAATCTGGGAAGGCTGGCAACCCTAGTGTCACACAAATCATTTGTCACACAGGTTACAATTAGCATAGCCACTAATCATACTAAATCTCTCAGTCTGTGTATGGAATATGTTCAAGATGGCATAGGCAAAACTGATTTACACAGTTTCTATTTTAGTCCCTGTTATTCACTTACAAATTTGTTATATGTAATAAATGTATTATTATATTATTAACCAAATGACTTCAATATAGCTCAGAATTGTGGTGACTGCTGCAATAAAATCTATGCTTGTTTCTATGCAGGGTCATATCCACAACAGTCTGTGTATCCTCAGCAGAACACAGCACCTATATACCCTCCTGCTATGCAAGTGCCACCACCCCAGGTACCCCCATACACAGATGCCCCTCCTGCTTATTCTGAGGTAAGAAACAAGCAGAACTTGAATCCAGCTGCAAGGATGTGAATGCCTCCACCACCAAGTGTAGTCAGTTTTGTTACAAATTTGTATGTCTGAAATACGCTTAAACTATACTTGCTGTATGCCTGACCCTAATATATAATTTCCAAAAACTAAGCAATTCATCTGCTGGTTACAGTATTATAGTAACTACATTTACAGCATTTGGTAGATGCCCTAGTCTAGAGAACTTTACAAAAGTACTTTGGGGTCCCCGTCAATACATACATGCTGTATACTGGTTTACTAGGACACAGACCATTGAAACCATTAGTCTAAAGACTCGGTTCGGAGGAAATGTAGCATTTTATACAGTAATAATTCGATATAAACACTTCAAACATTTAACTACTTATTACTGAGATTACATCAAAAAGAATCTCACACTTACTGAAGGACAGATGGATGGAAAATATGGGCCTTGAGTTCCTTATGACAATAGTAAGGAACTATTAAAGAAAACATATGTCATGCATTCAGCTTTTCTGTGAATTTGACCGCGACCAAAATAAGTTGATCTGCTGGTTCTAGTGATAATTCCTTGTAAATCCAACAGAGATTCACCTAATAATTCTTGAGCTATCACTCTAATGAGAATTTTGAATGTGTGGATGGCAGGCCCAAAATATAATATGCAATTATGGCCAAATTTGAAAGCACATGTTTGTTGGGTATATGACATTGTATATTCAGCTTATATTGTCTTGGATGTTGAACTCTAGTAAGTAGTGCTGTGCAATTAATCGTAATCGAATCGCAATCACAATTTGAAACGTTGCGATTAGCTAATTGCAAGAGGCTGCAATGTGGATATGAAATATATATAATTTATGTTTAATTTATGGACATTTAAAAAGAAATTGTAATAAATGTTGGAATAAGTTAATATGTTTTCAGTTATTTTTGTTTTTTTAACCATCACTGACTGCATTTTAGCATTAAGAAGCTAACAGTCTATTGGGTAGAAATACACACCGCATCTGATATAGAATATTGAGCTGAAGCTTGACTACAAAATTAAATCGCAAATAAAATCGCAATACAATATCTGTCAAAAAAACGCAATTAGATATTTTCTCCAAATCGCACAGCCCTACTAGTAAGACTAGACACCTTAAATAGGTATGTTTTAAAACTTTTAAAGCATATAAAAAGGTTTTGACAACTTACTAACAGGTAGGTCAAATTATTAAAATATTCTAGGGATTTCCCTTACCAATGAACTTGCACTCTTTATTGTTCTCTTTGAAAATTAAAATGCTTTCTGTAATTATGGCACAATACAATGTAACTCATATTATATGTAGTGATGAATAATAATGAAACAAATTTTTTGCCAATTTTCCACCATTGCAGAAATTAAATAGACAAGATGTCTATCTTGGCTTTTCGCTGCTGCCGCCGCTGTCTTTCTTGTACTGTTTAAATGATAAAATGAACTTGTATGTTTTTGCAGATGCACCTCCTCTATAGATAAAACACGATTTTAAAAAACACGTGCCTCTCGCTCTCTATGATGGCTGCTATATGACCATGTCATAAAAAAGTCATTGTTCTGTAAAAACAATTTGGTCTTTTCACTTGTTCGGCCAAACACAGAAAATGATTTCTTTAAATCATTAAAAAAAAAAGATTTTCGGTTGAATAATTTTGGTTGCCAAACATTCAGTGCATCCCTAATTATATGTATATTTTCATTTACAGATATATCAGCCAAGGTATATGCACCCACCCCAGGTTACTGGCCAGCTACCTCCAATAACCACTGCATACCCTGCAACTCAGATGTTTGTGCCCATGCCCCAGACTATGCCTGTTGGTGCAATGACCCCTAATGTTCCCATGGGTTACTACCCCATGGGACCTGTGTATCCTCCAGGCTCTACAGTCTTAGTGGATGGGGGATTTGATGCTGGAGCAAGATTTGGCCCTGGTAGCACTGCTTCCATACCTGTGAGTGTGCCCACTAAATGCATTTCTCATAAGAAAATGAAAACAAATAAATGGTAACGTAAAGTGTGTCCTCTTGGCAATTATGACAAACTTTAGATAATTCTGTCAATTCTTCATATAGTACATTGGTTTTCTACTGCAAGCCAACACACAGTGTTCCAAGGTGGTCTCAATATAATTCTACATTCTTTCCCATAAGAAATCTTATCTTATGCACTGCTCATAATCATCCATTACTTTTATAAGTATAACAAGGCTATAATGGTATGTTATTTGCTTGTTCTGTTTAAAATACCAGCCCCCACCTCCTGGACATGCTCCAAATGCAGCTCAGCTGGCAGCAATGCAGGGTGCAAATGTGGTGATGACACAACGCAAGAGCAACTTCTTCATGGGTGGTTCAGGAGGGGGTTACACTATTTGGTAACAGTGAGAAGGACCTGACTGGACCTTGACCATTCCCTTGTCTGGTGTTCTCTCTTTCCCTCTTTCCTGCCTCACTAGGGGCAGCTTGGCTATGCCATGATAGTGATACAACAGAATGTAATGTTTTATAGTCCCCACTAACAGTACAGTACTTTGTTGTTGTATGTCAGTTTAAAATACTTTAGAAAATATTGCAAACTCCTACTTCTACACCATTTTTTATGGTTGGACATTTTTTTTTACCTAATTTCTATCTATGTGGCAGATGAATTATAAATGTTCTTTAATTTTTCATGATGATTAAAACTACCACAAACTTTCTACTGCTGTTCTTCAGTTAGCTCTTCCTTTCTATCATTTATTTACACATTGTATCCATTAAAATGGCTTCTAATAATATTTTTTTTAATAACAATCAATAACAGCAGTTTAGTAGAATATATTACACATTCTAGTTACAACAGAGTACTGTACTGGGAAGGCGTAGATAAATGTAATTGGGTGTCAAAATTGAGCACCACAACTTTAACATTTACAGACTAAAATGCAGTAAATGAGCCCTCATATTTGATGCTGAACTTTGGTTGGCTTTTTAATTATTTCCACATCATGTCGGATACCCAGAACTGTATACAATGTTGTGTTTAGTGTAGTAAAACAAAAGGGTTTTAGTAAAACCCTTCACAAAGGGTTTGGACTTCAAATTAATTTCTTTAGCTTCATTTTCAGAGTTTAATTAATTAGAAGATTTAGGGGTTAATCAAGAAAAAATAGGGGTTAATCAGGACTTTTTTTCAGGAATGTCTTGAAGCACATCAGGCAGTTATTTTCCTAATAGACATTTAAATGTATAACCAAGGAGCTGGTTGTACCAAAGATCTAGATTAGAATGCACTAAAAGATTTTAATGTGACTTGAAATTCTTCTCTGAACACTTCTGCACATATGATAAATTAATAAATGATGCATAGAAACATATCAGAAACATGTCTAACTGCATTATAATGGTTCTGCATGCTTTTTGCACTTTTATTGAATGCTTCAAAGCTATTTTCTTTTAATAAAGGTTTATCCATGGTAATTTTTATTTAGAAATAATACACATTAATTTGAGTGCACTGTCAGCCAACTCTTAATTGTTAGTCTTTTTGGAACATGTTTTTGTACTCATGCTTTATACATGCAAATACAGTCAGTCATTAAAGTTTGCTGTGTGGATGTTTTTTTTTTCTTTTTCTTTTTTTTAAACATGCCATCCAATGAAAAGACTTCTCATATGGTCTCATCTGTTTGTTTTTTTCTGTTGAGGTGACACAATTGATTAAAACAGAATGAGTGATGCTTTTCCATTTCAATCTAAACTCAAGACTGTTTTCTGCAGTAATGACAATTTTTACTGAATCTTCTAGACGTCAGAATGCTCTGACCAATAACCTCACCCAGAATATTAAGCATCTATAATATGAAACCACTTCACCAAGTTTCATTTTTCACTAACTGTTGTTCAGTTGGCTGTACTGTGAAAGTATGTATTGAAATGTAACCTGTTATATAGACCCACCTCCTATTGTTTGGTTTTATTTTATTCATTTAATTTATTTGTCTGAAACATACATTTAACAGCAGACCACTGGGTATCCGACAGTAGCTTCAGAACAGGCTGGCATATTTTACTTACAGATATATTTATCAAAAAGAGGGCAAAGGTTTGCATGTCATTATAATTTGCATTGGAAATATATGAATTTATGCAACATACCAAGATCACCAGTATACCAATATACTTACTTCCAGTGTGCATTTATGGTATATATAAATATAACAAAGTTTAATAAACAACTGGAGTTCAGGGATTTGTTTTGGAATAGGTGGGTTATATTTAATGTTTAAAAAAGTAAAGCTCTACAATTACCAATCATTTTTTAATTACTAATCCTAATTAACAATAAAGGCTATTTTGGAAATTTAAAAAGAAATACCATAATGTTATTTTTGACTCAATGATTTGATATTCATCTAAAAGGTGGTATGCTGCAAGTTCCTAAGGACAGCAGTCATCAATAAGTTCTCTGTATAAGTATACAGAGGCAGTAGTAAATACACCACCAATAATCTCACTGTTCAATTTAACAGGGACACCTGCCCATTTATGCTGTTATACAATCACTTAATCATGTGTCAGTAACACAGTGCCTGTAATCATGTAGATACAGTTCAACAGACTTAGTTATGCTCAGGTTGTTGCTACCAGATGGGTTGGTTTGAGTATTTCAGAAATTGCTGATCTGAGATTTTCACACTACATAATCTCTAGTGCGTACAAAAATCAGCAGCACATTTAATCAGCAAGTTTGCAGGCTGAAACACCTTGCTGATTAGAGGTCAGAGAAGAATGACCAGATAGGTCTGAACTGACAGAAGACTATAGTAACTCAAATACTCTGTACATACAACTGTGGTGAGCAGAAAACCATTTTAGAATATACAATACATCCAACTTTAGTAGTTGTGCTACAATTGTGTTTTCCAAAACCATTTTGTGTAAACTATTTTCATGCTAGGCTGTGGCCAATAGTTTCTGAAATACCCAAATCAGCCCATCTGATACCATCAACCACGCCATAGTCATACATCTCATTTCTTTTCTCCATTCTGATGTTTGATATGTATGGACATTCTTGATTTGTAGTTGCATGGTTTTATGCACTGTGCTTCTGCCACATGCATGCCTGCAAAAATGTACAGGTGTTCCTATTACATGGACAGTGTGTAAGTGTGTAAACAGTACTGTGAATGAGTGTTACACTTGTTACAATTCATGAACTTTAATTTTGATATCACACCCTAATTATTGTCCTTAAGCTGAACACAATATACATGTTATGCAAAAAAAAATTAGTTAAAAACTGACATTAAACACCAAATTTAGTGATTTATAAATACAGGAAAATTAAAATAGACCTGATGCAGTATTGTCATATAAGCTAGAGATGCGAGTGATTAAAATATTATTAATAAAATAAGGGGATAGCCTAAGCATGCACCGAATAAAAGGCTTCTGGTAGTGACAGTTGCTGGATTTGATTAGGCAACATTATAAGAATTAACAATAGGCAGCCACACCTAACCCTAGGTATCAGTTGTTTTTTTGATAATGTGGTTATTAGTGCCACTGTTTTACTCTGTGTACTTTCTTACTGAATGGTCATATACACACAGAAGGTAGAAGGAAATTTGTTTTTAATGTCTCATCTCTTCTGTTTGAAGCATGTGTTCAGATCACATTCCAGTTGGTTTTATCTAAAATGGATCATTAGGTTTTGCATGAACCTGTACACACACATTAAACTGTCATTTAAAGCAAAAAAAAAGAAAGGGGGGGGACAAAAACACTAACTCTGAAATTAAAACTCTTTCAATAGATCAAAGATTCTACTTTTTACTGAGTTTATTGTAATATAATGTGTAAGTACACTTGTGTAGAAATAGAAATGAATAGGAACAAATGTATTTTTACTAGAGGTCTCTGGTGTTTGGAGCCCACAGGTATGTATTTTTGTAACAAAAGAGAGTAACAAAAAAAAACTATTCCTCTCACTGACGTTATATTGGCCTAATAGTCTTGGAAAATTCAAGGTTTGACTGAAGTAGCTTCAATAATCACAAATTCATATAGTACATTCATGCATAATTAAGCAGCAGGCACCCATTACTTTTCTATATACAGCCACAAAACAGACCTGCGATTTCAACTATAGTAGCAAATAACAACTTGAACTCATATGTTCTCAATTCTATGTAAATTAGATGATGAATTGGCAAATCCAAATGGTTGTCAGTACACACCCATCTACAAACAAGTCATTTGTTATTGTTAAAGTGAGCTAGCTACATGGGAAATATTCTGTACTGCAACATGAAACATCTTTGAGAAAAGGGCTGTGCAAAGCCAAACATGCTTTGGTCACTTCACTTAATTTGTGTATATAACAGAGGATGGCCATTCCATTACCTTCCACCACCAACAAAAGTAAAAGTAAATTGGATGCACAAGGTTTGATACACTGTTTGACCAGCTCACTCTGCTTTTGATAATATGCATTTATGCATGTTAAAAAAATCTCCAAAACACCAAAGCACTAAATTTCATCATTAACATAATGTAAATTCCTTAGCACACAGTCTCCACAGTGGAAACTGGCATTTATTAAAATGTCAATACCTATTCAACATGACCTTCACTGGCAACTTATCCATGGCAGTCTGCACTACTTAGATGAAGTATTCCTTGTTTTCAGTGATTGTGTCTTGGTAGACTTGGTCTGGGTCCACACCTGGAGCAACCTCTCCTGTTGTCCTGTAGATGCCCTTGTTGTGACAGAGGTAATGATACAAGAGGTACACCAAGCCAGCCAGTGTACACAAGACCAGCAGAATCACCACTAGAACACACAGAGGCAAAAAAGACCTGCTGGCATAAAAAGCCTATACTGGAAGAACACAGACACTTTGTAGTGTTACATAATACTCAATTTAGATAAGAAGCATCAGTTTTTATTCGCCAAGTATTTTTACACACACCAATATAAAACATTTTACATTTGTTAGAGACAAAACACTATGTTTTAAGTATAACATTACATATTAAAAAGGCCATGGGGATCCTGAGTATGTAACAGTTGTACATAAAGTGATTGTGCAAGGTAATGCAAGTAGCCATGGTGTGCGCCACATATACTATACTATTATAAATAGTCCAAAAAAAAAAACTAGTAAGTAACAGTAATGTGCAGTAGGATGCAGGGAGTTTGTAGGAAGCATGGTGGTATTTTTACACAAAAATACAGTACCAGATGTTTGATTAATGCAAAGAAGAAGAAGAAAGGTAGATTAAAATCCTGTTAAAATAAATGCAGGAACAGACCAGTTTTTTTATTCTTAAAAGCTTTAGTAAGCTGACCATTTTCTGTGTAATGACTCTGTAAAGATAAGAAGGGAATCACTATACATGTTCTAAATGACCTGCTTTATAAAAGCATAAACATATAAAAGTTACAAATGAAAATAAAATAAAACTTTCATAAGATTAATTTAGGTAACTCACCTCCTACAACAGCAGAGTCCCTATGGATTGGGGCCACAGTTGGCACCATTTCTGTGACTTAAGAGGAAGGGGAAATTTCAATTATAAAGAACCAGCAAAAGTAGATTTACACCGATTTAAAGTACAGCAATTAGTTTGGTATCATGCCACAATATTCAAAGTACTGTTCTAACATTCATTTTCAAGTCTTTTAACAGTATGATGCATACTCCTATACAGGGCAGCATTGTCCATTTGGTAAATTGATACACGAATGTGTTCGTGCGTTTCGTTTTCTTATCAAAGACAGTAGTCACTTACTGTTAAAAGGTGAAGTGGTAGCCATCATAAAAAGCGTAAATAAAAACCTAGACATAGAAGCAACACAAATATGGCAGTAACCAGTGAAATCGAGCATTAGGAAAACGTGACTTATGCTGGGGGAAAATGACATCGTAAAAATGACAGAAAACCGCCAACTTTTGGGTTCTCGACTGGCTAGGGACTTTTATACAAAACAAAACTAAAACGCAGCATTACTAATTCATATAGAATGCGGCAGTGCGTAGGCCATTAAGTAAGAAATATGTTGAAGGAAGTGCGCATTAACAAAGGATTCACTTAAAAAAAAAACTACAGAGTTGAATCCAAAATATGAGATCAAATTAACAACTTTGGAGTCAGAGGCTCTTTTAAACTTTTAAACAGGAAACGAACATAACAGCAAGCAGTCTGATCAACGTCTAAGTCACCGCTACTAAAGCGTCGAACAAAGCGCGCAAAAAACCTACCTGAAAGAGTTAGTGGTCGTTAAGAGTCATTTGTTTCAAATGATCGCTTACTTTACTTCAATTACATGGTGTTTTAAAAACGAACATTTCACTAAATAAAATAACGTAAAGATACAGTTAAAAATAGACTAGTGCACGCGGCACGCATGCTAACCAGTGGTCACACGCTCTGTATCCGGAACAATGAAGTTACAGCTTCAGTCGCAGCTCTTAAAACAGTAGCACACCACGTCGTTGTTAACTGGCTACTGGATAGTACAAACAATAGAAAAGAATTACGTTAATGGGTAACTATGTTAAATATATATATATATTTTTTTTAATAAAGAGGAGGAATCGAGATAAAGCGCAATGGACACATTAATATTTATTAAATGATGAAATCAGTCTTTTATCAGTTCACGAAAATTAAAAATCACATTTTAAGTAGGGCCATTTAGCCTAGAAACATCAACGCCCATATTGCAATGCTGAAATTGTCTTCACTTGAAATCACAAGACAAAAAAGTCAGAGATGGAAAATAACTATATACTAATGTTCCAAATCAGTCTCAAGTTTATAAGATTTATCCTGAGAAATTACATAAAGTTCAAAGCTTGTTCAATATATTTTGATGTTTTGCATTGTGTCTAATTTCTGTATTATAATTAATATAACAATAAGATCAAGAAAGATATTTAAAGGCATTTATTTTCCATTCCAGAGTCAGGTTCATTTAGCTCTTCAGAATGGGTGATGTGCTCTTCAAGACCTTCAACAAATGATAAGACCTTAGCATTAGTGCTTTTAGAAAGATTCATATTTGAATCCTGCTTGTTCTCATCACCAGTCTCTGGAGATGAGTCACCTTTGATTTCTAAGCTCATCCTTTTTCCATCCTGCTCTGAGGCTGGCAATGATTTGCTTTTTTTTGCTTCAGTCCCTTCGTTTTCTTGTTTTGCTTCTTTATTTGTAGTGCTGTGCACACTTCCAGAAGCTTTTGTGCCATCTGCTAGAGGTACATGTGCAATGGAAGGTGTTCTCTCTACTTCCAGGTTGTGCTCATTTGGGGAACTTGCATCTGTGTCACTAACCCCACAGTCAGTGTTCATTGGGGGTTTTGGTCTAGTGGGGCTAGCCAAAACCTCTGGGATATAAGGCTCATATTTGCCCTTGTCCGATCTAAAACTAGAAGAATGTCCTCTCCTGCAGCAGCAAAAACATTTAAGGTTAGATATAAATGTGTTAATTGTAATCATTTTAATAGGGTGATGTGCTAGGCTGCATTCATTTAATAATCAACCTAAAATATGGTCATTCACCAACAATAAATATCAGATAATTACCTTAGAGAACCTCGAGAACTGTAAGTCATGTGAAGCTCAGAGAAGCTGGCTCTCAATGATCTGGGAGACAGTGCATCTTTTAGTGACTTCTTCTTCAATGTTCCACTGCTAAACAGAAAGAACAAATTCATATGATACTCCTAGTCCTGGTACTAAGTGTACCACTTGACAAAATTCATTTCTGAAAATTTACCCTGAAATGCTATCTGAAAATGAATTGAAGGAGATTAAATCACTATAATATAGAGCGCATGATTTTAAAGAACAGAAAGTAACACACCGAGTGAAGGTCTTGATCACAAAGCTCTTGTCAGGATGCTGAGATTTTAGGTTCATCATGATATTCTTTAAGTCCTTGTTATTCTGGAGGATAATTAAAAACATTTTATTCCCTCTATATTTGCAGTCACACATAAAAATTAACTACTAATATAATGTAAAAATTAAGCAAGCACATGTGGGTGTTAACTAATTGATTAACCTGAGACATTTCCTTATAGAAGTTGTCTCTCAAGTCTGAGATAGCTTGGAAGACTGTTACATAGCATCCAATGCGACTGTGAGAAAAGAATTATAGTCAATACTTAGAAATATCTTATTTTTATTTAATCCATAAGTCTGACCATTTGTTATTGAATCTCACCTATCATAGAGAAGAGGCAGTTCCTCTTTTAGTTCTCTGTTCAGGTCCTCAAAGATTATTTTGGACATTTTCATCTCTTCCTCTGCCTGTAAAACAGACATATTCCTAGATTTAATTAGCACACCCATTTGGCACCTATAGTACCTAATCGTTGTGCGAAACATAGGAGAAATTTCTATCCATACAGGGTGTCCCAAAAGTCGCAATATAAGAGGAAATTCAAACTTTTGTTCTGCTCAGAAAATGTTATAATTAATTGGCTAAAATTGTATGAAATATGAAAGCAATTTTGCTGAAGGTGGCCATGTTTTTAAAGTATTCCAAATAGGAGTTAAAATTCATTTCAATTCAGCACACCAAATCAGCTAAATCTGATTGGATTGTGAGAATTAGCTTATCTCTGTGTCATTTCAACAGCCTCCAGATCAAAAGTTGAATATGATAAATATCATAATATAATGATATGATGAATAGTTCATATTGTGAAATAGATAAATGTTTCAGCATACATTTTCTGATATCAGCAGCTAAAGCAGATTTCAGCTCACCCAATTTGTAGGTGTGCAAAAGTATTGTATTAAGAGTTTTGAGAGTCTCGAGTATTGTATTTTTTTTTAAGGATACACAAAATATTTAGATGCATTCTTGGCCAATGCATTCACTGTTGGCAAAGGTCTGGGTTAGAACTAAACAAGAAAGTTTACCGTATGAGTTCTTTTAGGGAAAATGAATAAATAGTGCCCTCTTGAGGCCAATTTAGTGAGACTGCGACACATAGCTTGCATATCCTGTTCATCACAGATAATCACAGATTTTAGACAGAACGATTAAATAAGGAGCCATATAAAACATAAAATGATGGGTTAAACCAACTGTACTGTAATAAGTGTTTAACAAACTGTATATATCAAGAAATGAATTTTGCAAATTCCGTTCCTGATGTGGATTAATTGTTTGATCTCAAACACAGTGTCTTTGGTCTATAGCTAAACTGAATAGAACTAGAATTGGTGACTGAAATATTTTAGTGCTTCAAACACATAATTTTCAGAATTTCATGCTGCATGTCCTCTGAACAGCAAACATGGAAAACATGTAACCCATTTGTTAAAAAACGCCACTAAAAGTAGCATACTGTCTTCTGTCCTTTAGAGTAATGTATGCATTATATATTTATATATATATTTGTGGCATTTGGCAGACACCCTTATCCAGAGCGACTTACATTCATATTTCATTTATACAACTAAGCAATTGAGGGTTAAGGGCCTTGCTCAGGGGCCCAGCAGTGGTAGCTTTGTGGAGCAGGGATTCAAACTCACAACCTTCCAATTGGTAGACCAACACCTTAACCGCTAGGCTACCACATCCCTCATTAGCATTAATTAGGGAGTGTGTGATATTAACTTTCTGTTTCCTCTACAAACTTATTTCAGGGGAAGAATGATGACAGAATAAATAAATAAACCACTCACAATGACTACAGATGTGACTGATTCCATAATACCTACTGAGTCCACCACCCCCTTCATATAATTCTTTAAAAAAAACAAAAAACACTTTTGGTAGTGCTTCACAAAAATGGACGCTTAATAGACCTTGTTAATTTTGATGTCATCTTTCTTTTTAGCATTCTGCAGTGACTCCAGGTGGTGACGAGTAGAATCATAGTCCACAAGTTTTCTGCCTCTTTTGGCAACTCTTTCCTGATGCACACAAAATATACATTGACATGGAATAAAATGAAAAGATAAACATAGACTGTTGTATGTATGTATGTATGTATGTATGTATGTATGTATGTATGTATGTATGTGTGTGTGTAGAGGTGAGTATTTACCC
>JAOTRN010000019.1:18417942-18428026 GCA_028566695.1 Bagroides melapterus | reverse complement strand
TCCCAGGTGTGTAGAAGAAGAACCCCAGCACACCCAACCTTCATTTGAAATGCATCCTGACCTCTGACAGCATGCCAGAGATTCAACCACAGACAAGTGTTGATCATCAAGAGACTGAAGACCAAGTCTCCTGTTGAGGTGGCAGACATCTTTAATGTATCTAAATGTCAAGTAGAGAGGATAAGAAAAAAACTGCATGGTCCAGTTCAGTTTCAGCTTTAATTTTCTAACAGATGGTCTCACATGTTCTTCAACCACCTTCTGATACACAGTAGAATTCATGGTGGATTCTATGATGGTTAGCTGACCAGGTCCTGCTGCAGCAAAGCAGCCCCAAACCATGACACTTCCACCCCCATGCTTCACAGTTGGTATTCTTTTCCTGGAATGCTGTCTTTGGTTTACGCCAAACATGTCCTCTGCTCTGGTGTCCATATAATTCAATTTTGGACTCATCTGTCCAAAGAACATTATTTCAAAGTCCTGGTCTTTGTCAACATTCTCTCTGGCAAATGTCAGTCTGGCCTCGATGTTTCTCTTAGAGAGCAAAGATTTCCTCCTTGCACACCTCCCATGCAAATTAAACTTGTGCAGTCTCTTTCTGATTGTTGAGGCATGCACTTTTACATAAACAGTAGCCAGAGCCTGCTGTAGGTCCCGAGATGATATTTTAGGGTTTTTGGAGACCTCTTTTAGCATCTTGCGGTCTGCTCTTGGGGTGAGCTTGCTGGGGCAACCAGACCTGGGCATGTTGGCAGTTGTTTTGATAGCCCTCCACTTGTAAACTATCTTCCGGACAGTGGAATGGCTGATTCCAAATTTTTTTTTAGATTTTTTTAAATCCTTTACCAGACTCATAGGATGCTACTTTTTTTTTTTCTGAAGGCCTCTGACACCTATTTTGCTCTCACCATGGTGCTCACTCTCACTTCAGCAGTCAGGAGCACACCAAACTAAATGTCTGAGGTTTAGATAGGGCAAGCCTCATTCAAAATGCTGAGTAACGATCTACTAATTATGTGCACCTGGTGTGATGTACCTGTGTGTGATTTGAGCCATTTTAAGAGGGAATACATGTGAGGGTGTACAAATTTTTGCCTCACTTAGAATTTGCATTTTTGTGTAATTGTATTTTACAGAAAAACCCTTCTTCAGTTTTAATTGCTTAGATATATTACTTTACTGTATTGTTAAAATTGAGATTAAATATCCATATATCCAAAAATGATGCAAAAATACACAGGCTTTCATAGTGTGTCCTAATTTTTTCACATGCCTCTATATAGATATATATTAGGTTTCATGCCAGTATAAAACAAGTTGTGCTCAGCAGTGGTTAGTTTAAGGCAATGTTGAAATTGGTGAATTGTCAGACTTTCAAAAGGGACAGAACCTGGGAGCCTATTTAGTAAAAACATCTGTAACATTTACAGCCTAACTCATGTTTCAAGAGCAACATTCTCCACAATTATGTCTGCATATACAAAGCAAAGTAGATTTGTGGACAGAATTCAAACCTCACTGATCTTGACCGTCGAACACTAGGAAGGTATTCAAAATGTATTCAATAAACACAGAAATACTGCAGCAAAAGTGACAGCAGAACTTAATATTCAACTTAAAGATCCCGTTTCCACAAAAACAATTCAGAAAGCTGACATCCATGGAAGGAATTGCACTTGCTAAACCATTCATCACAGACACCAATGCAAAAATGCAAAAAGATGGTGTCATGATCATAAAATCATAAAACCTGGACAACTGAAGACTAGAAATGAGTGATATAGGCTGATGAATCATCATTTACATTATTTCCAACAGGAGGCCAAGTTTATGTATGGGGATCTGAAAGGAAGCGTACAAGATTGCAGAATCTTAGGGGCTTATAATTCTGTACTGTGTTTTCTTTTTGTAAACATAAGTACTTGATTATTTCTGATAGTACCTTTCTGTTGAAATAATAACGATTGACAGATTATGCCTGTGCAACTGTTTAGTAGTAATGCTACAGCAGTCCTAATTCTCCTTTATTGTCTCAACAGGTGAACTGGTTATCAAAGGAGTGGGCCAAGAGGGCAGCCCTCCCCTCCCATGTGGTCACAATGTTGGATAACTTCCCAACCAACTTGCACCCTATGTCTCAGTTTAGTGCTGCCATCACTGCTCTAAATAGTGAAAGCAGCTTTGCCCGAGCCTACTCGGAGGGAGTCCATAAAAGCAAGTACTGGGAGGTAAGAATAACAATAAACATAAAATAAAAAATTCTAATATAACAATAAAAATATATTTTTAAAATGTTCTAATACATTTGCATTGTAATGTGACAAAGCTAAACCAAGTGCTTTTATTTATTTGTGGAAAAGTATAGTAATGTGCAAACCAGTTGTGTTCAGGCAATCTTGGTTTACTAATATGATGTGTAGTAATTTAAGTATTCACTCATTAATGTTCTCTGTTTTAGTTTGTGTATGAGGACTCTATGGACTTGATTGCCAAGCTTCCCTGTGTGGCAGCTAAGATCTACCGCAACCTGTACCGTGAGGGCAGCAGCATTGGAGCTATTGATCCCACCTTGGATTGGTCTCACAATTTCACCAACATGTTGGGATACAGTGATTCTCAGTTTACTGAGCTCATGAGACTCTATCTAACCATCCACAGGTTAGGAAGGTTTTGCTTATTTGAAAATTAGGTCATATAAACAGCAGTGTAAATTTGCTGTCTCCTCAAAATAACTCAACACACAGCCATGCCATTTTCCCTCTCTGGTGTCATGTGACTCAGTGTTACAAGGTCTCAGGTGCGAATGGGGAGCAGGTGTTTTAAATTTGGTGTTATTGCTCTCACTCTCTTATACTGGTCACTGGAAGTTCAACACGGCACCTCATGGCAAAGAACTCTCAGAGGATCTGAAAAAAAGAAATGTTGCTCTACATAAAGATGGTCTAAACTATAAGAAGATTGCAAAGACCCTGAAACTTATTTGCAGCACGGTGGCCAAATCCATACAGTGGTTTAACAGGACAGGTTCCACTCAGAACAGGCCTTGCCATGGTCGACCAAAGCAGCCAACCTCTATGTATGAGTGCACATGCTCATCATCATATAAAGAGGTTGGCTTTGGGAAATAGTCGTATGCGTGCTGTGAGCATTGCTGCAGAGGTTGAAGGGGTGGGGGGGTCAGCCTGTCAGTGCACAGACCATATGCCGCACACTGCATCAATTTGGTCTGCATGGCTCGTCCCAGAAGGAAGCCTCTTTTAAAGATGATGCACAAGAAAGCCCACAAACAGTTTGCTGAAGGCAAGCAGACTATGGACATGGATTACTGGAACGACGATAAACTTATTTGGTGAGGAGTACAAAGACAAAGGCCTGGTGGTGACACCTAGGAATCTCAGATGGCTGGAGACTCTGATTATGCTCTGTAATTCAGTTATTTGTCATTTACTGTGGACAGAGCACGAGGGTACAGGATCTCACATTTAGTTTTTCTCACTGGTGACTGGAGGATCAAAACTACTCACAAACGTTAGGTGCATTGGCTGTTATTTTAGGTGCTATTTGAACCCCTGCACTTATTAATAAACTATCCACATATGCATGCTCATCCCTACCACACATTCTTCAGACTCCAGAGTTCTGCTGAAGGTTTTCTTCAAGAATCCCTTTTTATATGACTGCATTCATCTTTCTCTTCATTTATTCAAAACTTTTACCTTGTCCCCTGCTGCTAAGAAACCCCCATAGCGTAATGCTGCCATTATAATGTTCCCCCACATGGATGATATTTGTATATTAGCACCAATGAGCAGGTCCTAATTTTCCCCTGAATTAGTGCTTTGTCTCATTAGACTAGAGTGTTTTCCTCTTGTCCTTTGGATATGAATGCACAATCCTTTGCCCCGGTTTTACTGGATTTGTCTGTTGATCTGTCGACCCGGGGTGGTAGTGTGTGACTAGATTGATAGCATTGTCAGGTACACCACCATTGACCTATGTTTTATTGAAAATCATGACATTACAGTCCATAAGTTTTTGTAATTAAAGGGTTTGTGTTTGCTTTATTATTCTACTTTTTACTATTTATATTAACTATTCCTAATTATTGTTTTCTTGTTTTTAATGTTGAAAGGATGAACAGAGATATTTTTGCCACATGAAGCCACTATACTTTGTAACTCTCCTAAGAGACCAGTCTGATATTGGAAACTGCATGTGTGTCTATATTTCCTGATTAAGTGACCATGAAGGTGGTAATGTCAGCGCCCATACCAGTCACCTGGTGGGAAGTGCCCTGTCTGACCCTTATCTTGCCTTCAGTGCAGCCATGAATGGCCTTGCTGGACCCCTGCATGGACTTGCTAACCAGGTACAAGCCTGAGTAAAATGCTATTATTTCAGAAGTGTTCAGAGTTGTTTTTTGATTATATATTTTTTTTTGTTTGATTGTGGTTTTCTCTTGTTCTCTTCTCTATATTTTCTAACCACTTTTGTTATGGGTAATTTCCACCCACCAGTCAGGTCCCTTCTACAAAATGACAGCTACCAATCTGGGTCTGGGAGGATGACTTGATTCTTCTGAGTTACATGATGCCAACCATGCTTTGCAGTTTCATATAGCAGCTTCTGCTTGCATGAGCTCATACATGCTCATGATTGGCTAGTGTTGTATTTTATAGGGGAGAGGGAGAGATGATACCACCTTGCCACTATTTAAATGTATAATTTTTATAGGTTTGCTGAGTTTTAGCTAGATTTTGTAAGAATAAAATCTCAAGTATTGATTTTTAGAACAGTTTAGACAATAAAGAAAAGTCACACAGACTGTACACTTAATTTTGCATTTATTCAATGCCTCCATTTTAATTTTGGCAGGTGTTGTGCATTGTTGTACATGAAAATGCAATTGCATGTTTTTACAGCTGAATTTGACTTATTACATTGTGTATACACATTAAAGTGTAAATGCATGTTTGAATTAGTGTTTCCTAATTAAGATTGGAAGAAATTTGAGAAAATCCAGAATATGCTGATATATGTACATGAATATGAAACAAGGGAAAACTGCATGTTTTATGCTTTTTGTCACTTTTCTTACAGGAAGTGCTTGTATGGCTGACAGCCCTCCAGAAGGAGCTTGGTGGTGAAGTGTCAGATGAAAAGATGAGAGATTACATCTGGAATACACTAAAATCTGGCAGGGTGAGGAAAAAAAAACCCTGTTATTAAATCCCCCCCATTCTTTTACTGTGTCTGCTGTAAGAATGTGTATGTGAGGCAAAGGGTCAATGTGCATTATGTGAATATGTCAAGATTTTGTTTCAAATATAAAATATCTATTTTTATGTGTTTTTATTATTGTATATTGTAGGTGGTGCCTGGCTATGGGCATGCTGTTCTAAGAAAGACAGATCCACGCTACACATGCCAGAGAGAGTTTGCCCTGAAACACCTTCCCAATGACCCCATGTTCAAGATGGTGTCGCAGCTCTACAAGATTGTGCCCAGCGTGCTGCTGGAGCAGGGCAAAGCTAAGAACCCCTGGCCCAATGTTGATGCCCACAGTGGAGTACTACTGCAGGTGAGGCATTTTCCACACATATTAAGCTTATTATCTTGAGTTTGTTGTTTGATTTTAGATGGAAATTTGATTTTTTTTTTTTTTTTTCCTCAGTTACTTAATGTGGCAGTTAAAAAGTTAAAAATAACAGTTGATTTAATATAATCAGTTGTATCTATTTATGTATCTTTATATAGGCATATACTTATTTTTATTTATACAGCATTCCAATAAAATTAATTACTAGGCCAGTCATGTGAAAACAGCACTTTGTATCTAATGATTCACATATAGGCTATATTTAAGAACTTCATTTAATGCTCATATTAAACTTTATAATGGTGTTATCATTGATTTTAAAAGTGAAATTTGTTCATAATTTATGTTACAATGGTTTAAATTGTTTAATACTTAAGTGACCTAAACTGCTCACATGTTAAAGGGTAGGAGAAGATATTTTATTTGAGTGATTTTGTGTTTCAACAGAAAATTGTGAGCAGCACAGTTTTAAAAATTTAATTGTTTAAAAAAGAAAAAAAGAAATTAAACTTCTTTTCTGTAATGTTGAAATGAAACCTCAGCATGGATTGTCATTTTTGCAACTTTCTTGCTAGAGATTGTTCTTATCAAGATATAATCTGCAGTACATTTTATGTGCTAGTTAACAGAAATGTTTCGTAATACATTTGTGTATGTATTTGTAGTATTACAGCATGACTGAGATGAAGTACTACACCGTGCTGTTTGGAGTGTCACGGGCCCTGGGTGTACTAGCTCAACTGATTTGGAGCAGAGCGCTGGGCTTCCCTTTGGAGCGTCCCAAGTCCATGAGCACGGAAGGTCTTATGGCTTTAGTAGGGGCAAAGTCAACCTAGAAAGAACAGGCCAATACAGCTGAGGAGATGGGGTGCCGAAGTTTTAGTTGGACTATAGTGTTTCAAAACAAATTCCACCTAAAGTAAAAAGGGCCATTATTATTCAAAACTGTTGGTTAAAACTTGAGGCATTTTCCAAATTTATTCAAAGTACCTGTGAATGATTTTCCTCTTCTTTACATATACTAATTCTGATTACTTATTTTTGCCCTAGTAGGTTAAAATACGTAGTTTGGAAAAGCACTGATAACTATTTAGTGAGTCAGTTGATTTGTGTGTACATATAACATTTATTGGAATAAACAAACAGTTCTCAATAAAGAGACAAAACCTTAGTATTTTCCCATCTTAAAATAATTTTTTCATACCTGTACATACATTTACCCTTCTAATACCATTCTTCCTAATCGTTTAATCAGGTAATAACACCCGAACTGCAAAATGGATTTACTTAAATTAAATATAATTTCAATGGTTCACCACTTCATCTCTGAATGCTCGACTGATCTGTCAAGAATGTTATTGTACAGATATAAAGCTTTAAAAATAATACGTTGATTTTACTGGCTTATAGTTTTCATTATCATTAATTTTATTGTCCAAGAGTTTGAAACAACACTCAGAGCAGCCAGTGCTTTAAATTCCTCGGCCCAAAAATCATTTTAAATATGAGAGAGAAATGTTTGCTACTTTTAGTTTTTAGTTCTAGCTAATCCCCTATCTTCTTATGTGTCTAGTTATTTTGATCTACATCCAAAATCTATACTTGTATAAAAAATGGTTAACTGTGAGTACATAATTTGTGATTTTTTTTTTATTTTTTTTTTGGTAAATGCGTGTATTTAAATATATGTAAATACATGCATTAAAAGCTGTTGGTGAAATACAAAAAAGTTTTTGTCAGCAGTGAATCTCATATGCATTATGCTGCGTTTTTTTTTTTCTCTAGGACAGCACAGACTGGCACTGATTATTTTTTTCTTTTCTTTTCATGTTTTCTTGAACTCAACTGGTTTAAATCCTATTGCACTGTCAAATGACAGGGCTATAAACACTCAGACTTGTTTTCAGTTGCTTTTCTCTTTATAGGTTTTCACAAATTTGGAGGCTTTTAAAAGAAGTATTCAGTGCTTTTTTATCCCCTGTAGTTATATTTGAATTTGTCTTGATAACAATTTTATCAGGTTATTGCATCAGACAGGACATGCATTACTTAAAGTAACTAATGAGTTATGGACATAGAATAGGGACACCTTGGTTGAATTGAAATAAGGCTTGGTTAAACAAAAAAATTGCGCAATAAATTATTCTAACAAAATGTTTTCATCAGAGCATTATTTTCTGTTGACCAAAAAATAAATAAACACACACACACACACACACACACACACACACAGTGCTGTGGAAAAAGTGTTGGGTTTGGATTTTGTTTTCCCCTTCATAATAAAAACCTTTGGGTGTGTGATGCTTTGGGCAATGTTCTGCTGGGAAGCCTTGGATCCTGCCATCCATGTTGATGTTACTTTGACACGTACTATCTAAGCGTTGTTGCAGACCATGCACACCCTTTTATGGAAACAGTATTCCCTGATGGCTATGGCCTCTTTCAGCAGGATAATGTGCCCTGTCATCATATATTTGATGTCAAATTCAATTGTCTTTAGTGTATAGCCAAAACAAAATATTTGACATTTTTGTTCCAATATCAAAAGAGCAATCTGTATGTCAAAAAAGGTTTCATTTAAAATAAACTCTTTTAATACAATAAATTGTGCAGAAGTGAAGGGGTCTGAATTCATTTTGAATTCATTTTGTATACACATTTTCACTGACGTTATTCTCGTTTTCACAGCATTTAACACAAGGACAAACCCTTAACGTAAGTCATACTAATAACTGCATACTTGCCTATGCACACAAAATTTATCATGGTTTTTCTCATTGTTGTATTGAATAACTGCACAGAAATGTTCATGTTTTATAGCTTGCCAAAACTCATGACAACTTGTCTAAATGTCAGACTGTCACAATCATATTTTTATGATTTGCATAAAACAGCAATCAAGTTTCTGTAAAGTACTGCCTACAGGTAGAAAAAAAAAAGCTTTAGTTTAAATATAGTAAATCTGTTTTGGTACATGTCTGCATTCATTTAAGTGTGGAGTCACTGTGCAGTACTTATATTTTTGGAAAAGTAATCATAAGTTCTTGTTCTGTACTTTCTTGCGTTTAGTCCAGACAAATACTCACTGGCCACTTTATTTGAAAGTCCTGTGCACCCAAGGGCATAGTTTTGGTTTGTGGTTAAATGTTGGTGTGCTGACTGTTATTTTTTAAATAATAATAATAATAATAATAATAATAATAATAATAATAATAGTGTTTTGTGTGTAGTGTTTAGTTAATTTATTTCTTTTATATCTATCTATCTGTCTATCTATCTATCTACAAACATTGATGATCAATAGATTGTTTTATTAGAATGAGTCAAAATTATTCATTCAACCAATTTGTTAAAAATTAATATTCATTTTCGAAGGAAACAACCAACATTGTAAATATTTTTTTTGTTTGATTTATGATAAACTCATATTCAATTAGGAACATTATTGTTACAAAATGAATTAATTCTTTTTTCTTTTTTTTTTATTTTTATTAGATCTAGTGTGATTTTTTCATGTAGTGTTCACATCAGAGTGAGGAAAAGTGTTATCACGGGTAGCCAGGTTATCTGACAATTCTGTGTGTAAGTGGCAAGTTGATAAGAGCTCGGAATAGCCAGACAGGTTTGAGCTGACAAGAAGGACATAGTAGCCACAGTCATCAACATTACAGTTCTGCTAACCAAGTACAGGAATATGGACAGATTAAAATCAGACATGTCTCATTGTTTCTAATTTAAGTTAATTTTATAACATTATGTTGGTTTGAAAGTGCTCCTCATAAGATACCAATGTTTCTGACTCTTTCTATTTCTGTGTGGAGTTCATCACTTGAAGAGTGCTCACTGCTACTGAGGATGGCTGCCATGTACAGCCTGGAGATACATAAGATTGCTGTGGATTGTGCCAATTGGAAACCATAGAGGTGGCTTTGGACTGCTGTTGCTATGGTTGGTTTTGTGCTTGTTGCTCCTTCATTGAACATTTCATGGCTTTGGCAGAAAGCAATTCATGTTAAAACTCTAATAAATTCAGACATTTACATTGATGGTCTACTCAGAAGCTCCTGATTACACAACTGGACTTTACTATATAGTGTACACTTGTAGAAAGGGAATTGTTTTCAATCTGATTTCACCCAGATGAGGATAGCACCCTTTTTTGAATCTAGTTCCTCTCAAGGTCCCGGACTTAAACGGCGAAAACTTCCCATGGGAAGAACTTCTCCCCGCGACTCCCACATGGCTCTCCCGGGGAACTTCTCCTTCCGTCCGAGACTCTCCTCCGCCGCCACGCCGCACCGCGTCTTCCTTCTCCTTCTTTAAAACTTCTTCCCTGACTAGTGCCAAAACTTCCTCTAAGCTTGACCTTTTATTGTTATCTTGGTCCACCTAGTTTTCCTAGAGTGACTTGGATAAAAGAACTCTCTTGATGAATGTGAGTGTGTGTGAGGGAGAGGTCATCAGGAGAGTTCTCACATTCCT
>JAOTRN010000019.1:18396603-18409172 GCA_028566695.1 Bagroides melapterus | reverse complement strand
AGACAAGCAGGTTCAGGAACAGCTTTTTCCCCACAGCTGTTTCCTTACTGAACTCTGCCTCCACCCGATCACACACATTGACTGACACATTATCAGTGTATATAACTTCCTGTACTTAACCCTTCTGTGTACAGTTTACATATATGCCCAATTTACATATGCAAATTTGCACTCATTGTACATAACTCCTTCTCGGACTACTTTAAATATTTAATTATTCATGTATGCACCACCTATAATTTGCTCATTTAAACTCATTGTATGCACGGTTGCGCTCATTGAATGCACCTATATTCATTGCTCATTTGCACTCATCGCACTCACCACCTATAATCATTTGCTCATTTGCACCATTTTATTGCCTCTGCTCTGTTTATATATGCAAATTATGTATATACACACATTATATTTTATATATATATATATACACACACACACACAAATTCTTATTGTTTAGATCCTGATTATATATGCTATTTATTGAACTGTGAAATGCACTTCTGGTTAGATGCTGACTGTATTTCGTTGCCTTGTACCCACATGTGCAGTGACAAAGTTGAATCTAATCTAATATAATATAATTACTTTGCTTTGTTTTTTGTGTTCAAATAAAACCTCAAAACTGCATTTGGATCCTCTCGCTCTTTCCCTGGACCTCTTTACATTGTTATTTTTAAAATCCATTCTAAAAAATACAGTAATTGTTAGTTGATGAACTATTTCAGATAATTTGAGCATGACCTACTCTATAGAGAAAATAAAGATCAACCAAATTTACTGTGGAATTGTTTTAATAATCCCTCTTCACAGAAACATATCTGGAAATCTAAGCGTGCCAGTGGGTACATTTAATCCATTATAAAATTAAATATTAGTTGACACAGATTACTTCACAATGACCTATTCCATGCTCACAATCAAGACCAGACAATTTTAGATTTTTTTTTTAATAATTCCTATTCAATTCATCATATCTGGCAATATAGCTGTGCTATGAAGCACATTTTAATCCATCATAAAATACACATTTCAAAATGTTAGTTGGCAAAACCATCTCAGATCACTTCACAATGACTTACTCTATGCTCCTACTGAAGATCAGACAATTTTACTGTGGAATTTTTTTTAAATAATTCCTATTCAGAATTAGCATATCTGAGCACATTTTAATCCATCATAAAATGAAAATTTCAAAATGTTAGTTAATAAAATAATCTCACATCACTTGACAATGACTATGGTGACAAGAAAGATCAGACAATTTTACTCTGGAATTTTTTTCAGTTCTGTTCCCGCTAAGTATCTAAATGCCGCACCCTTACAATATTATATGTACCACAAACTTATTTTACTGCAAATTTGGGCGCAGGTTTTTTTTTTTTCTTTTGTATCGGAGTAAAAGTAAATTTCTTTAAAAAAAAAAAAAAGTGAAGTAAAAGTTGACAGAAATATAAAAACTCAAGTAAAATACAAAAACTCAAAAAATACAAAAGAAAAATATCAAAAAAGCTTAAGTCTTCAGCTTCCAAACAAACGCACACTAAACGTAATCGGGAGATACGTAGCAGCTTATCTTGAAGCAGCTTTAAGATTTACTCAAGTAAGTGTAACAAAGTAAATGTAATTCATTAATCCCCACCTCTGCTTGGTATATACGGCAACATGTTTAAACTCTGCTCAATTATACGGACATATTAAATTGTGGTTACAAAACTTTTTTACTTGTACTGAAAACAAATCATGCGGTTTGTGCGTAACTTTGTTATATCAGGGATGAAGAAAAAATCTCCGCCTCTAACTGCGTTTTTCTTTTCTATAATAAACATTAACTCTTGTCTTGATTTTTATTTTGTTGGCTCCTGTCACAACTACCATTGCACATTTAGTTTCACTGTGGTTAAATATTAAAGGCGCAAACTGTCCCCTTGCGTCTCCCTTGGTGGAAATTCCGCAAAATAGTTTCATGTGTAGATTTTTTTTTTTTAAGTTGTGCACTTTTACCCCCACGGCGGTAATAGGCAAACAGGTTTGCTACCTACTGTACCACTGTTGTTCTAGATTATTGAGGAAGGTCAGCTCATGTTCCAAAATATGCTAATCAGCAGTCACTGATCTACTTGAACATGTGGGTGCAAAGAGAGTGTGAGGTTGTGGATCACTTTGTAGTGCTGTTCATCGCACAATTCACAAGAGACAACAGAACAGAACCCATTGTCACTGCCCAGCAAAAGTGGTGGAAGCAGTCCAACTGGCAGCTGGGTCTGGTTGCCACAAATATTCTCTCACTCCCTCTCCATCTGTTCTGTGCACTTTTCCCACCCTTGCCCATCAGAAACAGGAGAATTTACTTTGAAACTGGAACCCCTTCATCTGGTTTACAGAATTCTGTCAAAACTTAATATAGTTTGTTTGGACGACGGGGCAAGAAACCTTTGCCCTCAAACCAGATATGCTGTGGCTATATGCTAAAGGCAGGAGTGATGTCTAGTCAGTTTTTTGAAACAAACAAACAAAAAACCTTTATACTTTTGGAATAAAAGGTCGCCTTCTCTCTACCTATACCCTAAACTGAACTAAAAATCATAGACATGGTTCAGACAATTATTGCTTGGTTAAATTTATTTCAATCCCAGTACCTAACAGCATCAAGGGCACCGTTGGCAAGTACATGAATGTCTGTGTTATATTATGATAATTAAGCGTTTCCTTAATTGTTTTGAGTAGTGTATGTTTTTAAGGAGATATAGCCTCATCTCCCCATCTCTCATGCATATGACCAATAAAGGTCATTTTTGGCCAAAGTAGAAGAAAAGAAGGACAGAAAGAAAGAAAGAAAGACAGATAGAAAGAAAGAAAGAAAGAAAATTTAAACAAGTCATACTATGGAACCATGACAATAAGTAAAAATGAAAATTGAAAACCTTATACAGTTCCTCATCAAACTGGCTGAGTTGAGCAACCTCTTGCATGACCTCTTTCCGCATGAAGAAAGGTGTATACAGGAGAGTGTAATTCTTGCTGTAAAGGATCCGCAGGGCATAGTTGATCAAAGCCTGCTCCAGGAAAACTAGAGGACCCTAATAAAAATAATACAACACAAGCACAATAAGTGGTTATTATACATTGTGTTCCAAGATGTAAAACTATGCCCTAATAACATTAAGAATATTTACATTATTATCATTTAGCAGAAACATTTTACACACAGCTACAAACAGTATGCGATATTATTCAGTGGAGGGTACAGTGAACATATTCTCATAAATCAAATTTAAATTTTTATACTCAACCTTCAAAAAATATCCTCTGCTTCCTGCAATGATAGCACCTTTCTCTCCTTCATATCCATCCACCATGACAACCAGATCCACATGAGAGTACTTCTTCTGCCCTGTGCAGTCACCCCAGGTGCGTTCAACTTTATTATCAGCATCCTAATGAAGAGTGACATTAATACACAACCCAAAAATCTCAACTGAACCTGAGCTAATCTATTCAAAGACAGATTTAAAAGCACTTTTGTACGTTGCTCTGGATAAGGGCATTTGCCAAATGACATAAATGTAATATTTTGCATATCCCTTATTTGCAATAACTCCATCCAGCAGCACACGGACACCATCAAACAGCTTTATTCTTTGATGCTTTCCCAGGCTTGTACCACAGCACCTTTCACTGTTTGTATTGAAGGGTATCTCCCCTCAGTCTTATAGATGAAATGTATGTGCAATTGTGAAATTGGGTTAAGGTTCGATGATTCACAGTCTAATCTTTCACTTTTTTAACCCCGGTTTGTGTAGGAGCCATGAAATTACAACTCATGACCTACCCTACCTCCATTGTGTTAGCCCAAATGAGCTTATATAATTTAAATGTCTCTATGAACAGTCAGTTCTTGATAGTGATATGGTGAAAGCAGGGAAAATGAGCAATAAATACATATAATTTAGCAGTAGATATATACAACACTGTGCAAAATTCTTAGGCAGGTGTGAAAATATACTGTAAACTACGAATCTTTAAAAAAATAGTGTTAACTTATTTTCATTTACAAAATTGAAAGTAAATTAATAGAAGAGAAATCCAAATTAAATCAATATTTGGTGTGATCACCATTTGTCTGCAAAACAGCATCAATTCTTCTAGGTACACTTGCACACAGTTTTTGAAGGAACTCAGCAGGTAGAGCATTCCAGATATATTGGAGAACAAATCACAGACCTTATGTAGGTGTAAAATGCCTCAAATCCTTCTGTCTATTCATGTAATCCAAGACAGAATTGATGTTGTTTAGATCAGGGCTCTGTGGGGGTCCAAACCACCACAGACCTCCTTGCTCTTCTCTCTTCTGAATATAATATTTAATGACAATGGCTGCATGTTTGGGGTCATTGTCCTACAGAATAAATCTAGTTTCTGCAAGTTCACCTCTAGAAATCTTTTGTTGTCAAAGGTGTTTCCTTGGCCAATCACACATGTCTACTGTCCTCAACACCTTTTTTTGTGCTTCTTCAAAATAACCGTTTTAAAATCCTTGCTTGGGAGAGACCACAAACTCACCTTAGTAGCAGACTTAGTAGCTGGCTGTTCCTCACCCAGTTTTACGCCTCCTACCTCATTAACTGTTTACTTTTCAGTGATATTACTGTTTCAAAATACATGAACCTTTTGGAATTTCTGCATAAGTTTGACCCAAAGCATCATCAGGTTTTATATTAAGTTTTAAAGTAAACAAAGTGAATGCAATCAAACAAATGAGGCAAAAAAATGGTCCAGGATTACATATCTGTGACTTGCAAAAGTATGTGAATCTTTGATTTCATTATGTTGGTCCCCCTTTTGCTGCCACAACAGCCCTGACCCTTCGAGGCATGGACTCCACTAGACCTCTGAAGGTGTGCTGTAGTATCTGGCACCAAGATGTTAGCAGCAGATCCTTGAAGTCCTGTAAATTTCGAGGTGGGGCCTCCATGGATCAGACTTTGTTCAGCACATCCCACAGATGCTCGATTGGATTAAGATCTGGGAAATTTGGAGGCCACGTCAACACCTCAAACTCATTGTTGCGCTCCCCAAACCATTCCTGAACCATTTTTGCTTTGTGGCAGGGCACATTATCCTGCTGAAAGAGGCCACAACCACCGGGGAATACTGTTTCCATGAAAGGGTGTACAACGTACAATAAAAAGGAAAATCTGGACAGAGTGGAAACTTGACTACCAAAAATGTCACATTAATACTGAAAAATCATTGTACAACTGAAAGCATTTAACTGCGATTAAGCAGCTTCTCAAAGAGTCAAGAGAAAAACGTATTGACCTTGCCAATAAGAGCAAGTCAAACCCAGAACAACTCAAAATATTAATCGATAATGTGCTACTTGCCATTAAACTGAGCACGTCAATGTTATCTGTTCAAGAAATTCATAATCATCTGGCGAAATATGTAAGCCTTCCTGACGGCTGGAGAAGTAAAAACTACGCATTTGAATTTGTGGAGTCAATTAATGCTGTTGTACAAGCTGAGACAATGGAAAGTGTAAGAAATGCCCACATTCACACGCTAATAGTTGACAAAAGCAGACATTACAGTGCATAACATGCTAGTTCTTTACATTAAGTTTAAATAACAAAATCAATTTACATTACAAAACTGTATTTGCTGGGATCATTCAGCTGACACGATGCTGCACCCAAGATATTGCCGATGCAATAATAAAGTTCTACACTGCTCATGGACTTGATTTGCAGAAAATGGTCTGCATGTTAACGTCTGATGGCGTTTCTGTCATGTTAGGCAAACATAATGGAGTCACTGCAATACTGAGACGGCAAATACCGCACCTTACAGAGCAACACTGCGTTGCTCATCGAGAGGATTTGGGAATTGATGATACATGGAAAGGCGTACTGTTGATGAAAGAAGTGGAAACACTTTTAAGGACAGTATATTCACTATTTAGTAGGTCTTCTGTGAAGAAAAGCAAATTTGACGAGTTGGCAAATGTTTTAGAAGTGGATTCACTGTCTTTCAGACCGCTGAATGAGGTTCGCTGGCTGTCACATTACCAAGCTGTAAATTAATTTTTGTGGAATTACAGTCTGTTAACAGAGTACTGTACAAAAGAAGCAGACAACGACGACCCGATTGCGAAATACTGTCTCAAAAACCTGGAGACGTGCTCAGAGACGTGTTGGAAGAACTAGCCCAGCTCTGTCTCCCCCTGCAGCGCAGCAATCTTAGCATCATTGATGCTCATTGCTTTGCCAGAGCTAAGATGGAAAAACTTAGATCTCAGTATCTCAGGCAGAAAGTTTATTGGAGCAAGCGAGTGAACGAGCTGTTAGGGGAAAATGACAGTGCTGCAATAAATACAGCGGACATTATTCTTTTTGTCCACAAAGTCTGTGACAATCTTGATGCACGATTTCCTTGAAGAATAAAGAATGCTTAAAGAATGTTGATTGACATTTGCGGGACATTCCAAGCATCTAGTGCAGACTCTGAACGCAGTTTCAGCCTCATGAATCGTATCAAGACAAATTCACGCAACCGACTTCAGACCTCCCACTTGGATCAGCTCATGAGAATCTGCTCTACACAATACTTAAATGGCCCTCTACAGAGAGGTCCATCAGTCTGGACAAGGTCTAATAACCACTGGAAAGGGAACAAGGACAGAGGACAGAAGTTTTAAGGTACAGGGTTTGTAGGCTATATTATTAATAAATGCATAGTAATGATTCATGCATTAAATGTGCTTGAATGTGCTTCTGTTTACTGAAATATTAATTTTAATATAACTTTATACATTAAATACATATACATTTATGTATTGTGGTTAATTAGCTGACTAAAGCTTTACACTTTATTTAAAAGGTTAAGTTACAATAAAAAGGTCTGAAGTAAAACAGGCAGATAATATTTGAATTATTGTGGTGCATCTTTGTTTTCAGAAGCTGTTTTGAGAGAGGTTCCAAATCTCAACTGGCACAGCCAGTCAAGAAAGGACTGAGAACTGTTGTTTTGTATATTGTTTTAATAAAATCTGGTTTAATAAAATGTGTTTGGTTAAAAATATTGAACATTCTTTTCATTATTAATTACTGTAAAATTTATTAAACCGTTAATGGAAGGGACTCTTTCTGTGAAAAGATTTTTGCTGAAATTGCTCACAGTTTAAAGGTCTGCACTCATAGAAACTATTATTTGCTTAGCGCAGTAAAAAAAATTAGAGGGAACATTGGTGTACATAGTCTGCAACAATGCTTAGGTAGGCGGTACATGTCAAAGCATCACACTGCCTCTGCCAGCTTGCCTTCTTCCCATAGTGCATCCTGGTGCCATGTGTTCCCCAGGTAAGTGTCGCACACGCACCCATCCATCCACGTGATGTAAAAGAAAACGTGATTCCTCAGACCAGGCCACCTTCTTCCATTGGTCTTTGGTCCAGTTCTGATGCTCACGTGCCCGCTGTTGCCGCTTACGGCGGTAGACAGGGGACAGCATGGGCACTCTGACTGGTCTGTGGCTATGCAGCCCCATACGCAACAAACTGCGATGCACTGTGTATTGTGAACCAGAATCAGAGCCAGCATGAACTTCTTGAGCAATGTGAGCTACAGTAGCTCGTCTGTTCTGATCGGACCAAATGGGCCAGCATTCGCTCCCCACGTGCATCAATGAGCAGGTGCCATGATGAAGCGATAATCAGTGTTATTTACTTCACCTGTCAGTGACCATGTTTTGCCTGATCAGTATATATATGAACTGGGATGTCTTGATGCTGATGCCTTGTCCTCCTCTCAAATCGCTCAGGTTTTTTTCGGCTATGGTGTGGTTGGACACTTTATGTCCCAGGAAGCCCTCATGACTGCCCCCTTCATCTCTCTTTTGTTCCCTCTCTATCTGTGTTTGTTGAGCATGACACTTCCGAGCTCTGTGCTCCAAGTTCCCAGTGTGACTGCTTCTTCTTTCTGGACTTACCTGAACCATCCTGAAACCCTACTCTGGCTGGAGTCTTGTCATCTGGTGGTGCACTTAGCTAGGAACAGATCTGCATAGACAGCCTGTGACCCTGCTGTGGATAGAACCACTTGGAGACTATCACACAGTCTCTGAAATGCCATTATGTTGGACAGCTTTGTGCTTGGGTCTTCATCAGTGAATTTGAAGACTTCGGCAGGAAAGAATTATGAACTCAGAAATGACGCTGACCTGTTAGTTCCTCAGGAGCACACAGTTGCACGATTCCACTCAATTACCGTAAAAAGAACATTATTTACATTTACATTATTTACTGTCCATTGTCACCCAAATGAGGATGGGTTCCCTTCTGAGCCTGGTTCCCTCTCATGGTTTCTTCTTCATATCAGCTCAGGGAGTTTTACTTGCCACCATCACTGCAATCTTGCTCATCTTCATTTTAAACTTTAAAATTTTAAATCTGTTTCTATGCTTTTTTGAGACAATGTCAATTGTTAAAAGTGCTATATAAATTAATTGAATTGCATTTGAATTGCAGGTTCTGTGAAAGAAGCCCATGTTGCATTTCAATTTACTTAATTCAGACATTTCATTTGGAGTTAAGAAACAATGAAGCAACAACACATATTTGAGTAAATCCAGCAATCCATAGTTAGCATTTTTTCACCTCATCATTGCTAATGGGAACAGAAGGGTGGAGGAGGTTGCCAATCTCTCTCAGGTACTCAAAGCGCTCCATCTCTAGCCTCAGCCTCTCATTGTCTGTTTTTTGAATTGCTTCATCCACCAACATCCGAACCTTTTTAATCTGCGTCACAGTCAGTGTCTGTTAGGGACATAACATACAGAGACAAAAACAGACATAAGACTGAAGTAACAAAAAACATTAAACATGTACCAGAAATGCCTTCATAGCATGTTAAAGAGTATATGAAATAGGGGTTAAAAGATTATTCTGCCTATAAGTATATTTTGTGTTTTCAGTTTTTGTCAGCAATGAAACAAATTTAGATTTCACACAAAATTAATTACAAATCACAAAGTCAAAGCCGGAATGACACTGATGATAGTAAACTGTCTTTCCATGACAATAGTGTAGTTAGTAGTGGCTGTAATGTACATGTGCCTGCTATCATTCACTTGCAAGCGGCCATCTGATTGGTTGCAGTGATGGGTAGGGCGCAATTGACAAAACATAAAAAATATACTAGGGTTAGGGTTATAAACTACTCTTTCTATAGTAGAAATTACTTCATTCTGCATAATGTTTTATGCTGATTATGTTCACTAAATTTCCAAGTTGGGAAGCATATTGCACAAATACACACATTATCTAAACCTCTGTATGCATGTATGCAACCCCCTTAGAATATACCATTATAAATTTGAACCAATCAACTTCCAGTTCAAACAAAAGACTAAATGCCCCACCTGACATCTCAATTGTAATGGTTTTTATTACGTCATCATAAAAAAAATAAAACCCAGCAGTTTCTTGAAGATTCCACTGTTAATAGGCCATGGTACTGCAAAGAATTGGCCATAGTTGTAAAAAGTGCTTTAAAAAGGCTTCCAGAATAACGCTATAGAAAGGCACAAGATAGGAGAAGGCTCAAAAAAAAGATTTCAAAAGCTTTCGATGATCAGAGCATCAAGAAATGTAAAGCATATGCTACAACCAACACATTGCCTAGATCAGACAGTCATCCAAACTGGATGACCGAGCTAGGAGGACACTGATCAGAGAAGCAACCAGGAGACCAAAGGCAACTTTAAAGAACCTACAGGGCTTTGTGCCTGGGACTGGTCAGTCTGTATAAAGCTTGTGAGACAATTATATCATGCACAAAGCTGACTTAAAGCCCTGACTTAAATATGCTAGACAATCTGTGGATGGACTTGGAGAGCAGTCCATTGTTGCTCACCATGGAAATAGACTGAACTTGAGCAATTCTGCATGGATGAATGGCCAAATATTCCCCAGTCTAGGTTTTCAAAGCTAGTACAGACATAACCAAAAAGATTAATGGCTGTAATTAAAGCAAAACGTGGCTCTACAAAGTATTAATTTTCCTGATTACTGTTCTGATTACTTTTCCAACAATTTTACTTTTTTCAGGGAATTTTTAAATAAAGTAAACAAGGTAAATAAAGTTGGAAAATGAATTTTTAATGGTTTTGATTTGAGACGTATGGCAAAGTAACTTCAAAGGGTTATGATAATTTTCTATAGGTACAGTGTGTATACCTGGGCAGGGTTACAAATTAATAATTGTAATTCAGCCAGCAACAAGAGGGTCTCAGAAACTTTAACAAGATTTTGTCTTCACTTTTGACTCTCTCTTCCATATCCACTCTATATAAAGTCATTGAAAGTCAACATATCCAGAAAACGTTAGCATACACACTCTCCTGAAAGCAATATTATTGGACACTTAAATTGTTGATGGTTCCTTGCTCAGGCCATGACAATCACATGAAGAACTGAATTTCCCATTGCTTCATGCAATTTGGTAAAACAATGGCAATTGTTGCAAAAATCTCACTGCCAAATCAGCTTTCATTGTTTTGTTTTTTTGCTGTTTTAGCATTTAAAGTTTTTCTAACCTAAACTGACTACCCAACTTGATTTAAAAATTAGAACAGGCAGTTTTATGTTGTTTAAATCTGACCTCTTAATCAGTGAATATCACACGGAAGATAGAACATCCACTCTGGATATATCCAAACAGCTATAAACAAAAACTCTTCTTCCCAATCACTTTAAAACACATGTTTTTTCTCCTGAGCATGTTATTATTTTTACCTTTACGATTTTTGTTAAAAGAAAGGTTAAAAAAGTTAAAAAAAAACCAAAGGTAAAAATGTTACGATTTCATTTGGATTAGTTTGTAGGGGGACTGGGGCATACTTGATTAGTAGTGGATAGCAAACTGTAGTTCAAGGAATCCAATCTGCAGACATAGAAATAAACCAACAACCGCATCATGTCTCTTGTTGTATTCCTATACAAAACATCCATAATAAACCAAATGATCACAAATATAAAAACTAATTAATGACACTCTGAATAAAGCTGTGACCTTTGTTCCTAATGTGTTATACATGATGTTATATATGCATTATCTAAAATCTGACTCACTGATAACATGTCTGTTGTGAGAGTCTCGAGGTTCCGGACTGCCTCAGGGAGGGTTTCATCATCTCCAACTGGATCCTTCTTCTGGTCATGGTGAAATCAAAATATGTAAAAACATAATGAAAATCCTAACAATTCCTATAACAAATAACATGTCAAGCAAATGATGCCACACCATGCATGTTAGTATGGCTTCCAGGCACATTTTGCCATATTGCTACTGTCATTTGGATCTGTTTAAAAGAAAAGGAGCAGGGGAAAAAAGTCTCTGACTTCACAGTATGTAAGGAGAGATTTGGGCCCATATTCATAAAAAAAATCTAAGAATCCTCTGAGAGTTCCTAATTTATCTTAATATTCTATGAAGGAAATTGCTAAGAAAGAAGCTTAGCATAGTTAGCATTCTTTTGAAGACCATGATTAGTTGCCCAATAAAAAAAAAAAGAGCACTTTTAAAATATGGTCTATAATAAGTCTTTATCTCTGTTAAGATATCTGAAGCTATACCATGTAGGGATTACATTTGTGAGCAATCATATTAGGGATGGATGTGTTCATTAGGAGGCATAGTGTCCCCAATATCTGTCCATATCGTTCTCTGTGTTTCAGCAAACTGAATGTTTTTTTTGTGACAATCCTTTATTTGGCACGTACTTTGGAGACAAAATGTCAAGATTTTCACCAGGTCTTTAATTCGCTGTGTTCAAATTTAACAGCCGTTCTCCCTCCTCAGGGATGAAAATATTTTTTGCATCAATCTGTTAATCAACCTGTTTTATCCAAAATACTAAACAGTTGAAAAAAAAAAAGAATTTGTAGATGTCACTAATTTGCATAAAAACACAAACAAAACGACTTATTTCTAATATATAAAAAGCAAACTTTTTTTTTTAACCTTTTATCACAGCACTGGATATGTCAAATATTACAAACACTGGCTTTTAGGCATTGTTTTTATGCAGCATCAGATTGAATTTTTTTTCCCCACCAATACAATGTATATTTTGTGGCCCCACTGAATAAATATGGAACAATTACTCTATTACACAGACCTGTGCAAAAGAAGACTTATTACCAGGCTTTTTTTTTTTTTTTTTTTTTTTTTTTTTTAACATTGACTTGGAAATTGGGATGGAGAATAGTACGCATCTTGTGCAGCATACTTAGTGCGCATGTGTTCACGTGCCTATTCACACGCGTGTATCCAGGCTTTCAAACAGGATTGCGGGAAAGACTAAACAGACACACAAACACAAAAACGGAGCAGTTCGTCCAGAATTGAAGTCAATGTAAAAATATAGCTGCAAGCAGCGATAACGGGCCCAAGCATGTGTGCCATCGCCACCCGGGTGCCATCGCCGGCCGGCTGCACCAGAGAACATGTCCATGTACTGAGCTTTGCATTCAGTCACTTATGCAACGAACTGATGTGTGGCACCCCCAG
>JAOTRN010000019.1:18373556-18391086 GCA_028566695.1 Bagroides melapterus | reverse complement strand
TCTAAATGTCTACCAAATTTTATATGTCCAAGTGTGTACGAGTTATACAGCTAAACTTTTCGGGGTGTTCCAGGCTACTTTCTGTTTGCTGTTATATACCCCATAAGTTTAGGGACTCCTCACAGCTGAACCGTATGAGATATCAAAAATTCCTTCGCAATTTAGCATCATCAAGGTCTTCAGATCATATTAGCCTGGGTTTAGTGGGGGTTGTATCAATTCCCTAGGAGGAGTATTTCAAATACCATTGGGTGCGCTTTTCAAACAACCCTAAATAACTCACTTCCTGTGCATCACAACCGGGTTTGGTGTATAAATAATCCGACGGAAAACAAGAGGACCCTTCTCACTGTAGTTTTTGGGCCCTAATAATCTGACGGAAAACAAGAGGGCCCTTCACACTGTAGTGCTTGGGACCTAATAATCTGACGGAAAACAAGAGGGCCCTTTGCTTGGGCCCTAAAAAGTCAGTATAAGCTTGCGGAGCAGCTGACTATCCAATACTGCGGCGAAACCAGTCGCCTTTCGTAAAAGCAAGGTTAATCTAGCCGCATGCAAATTTCAGGGGTGGGGCTTTTAGATAGCAGTAATATCGCTTAAAGCGGAAAGTGAGCATTCTCGTGCACAAAACGATCTTGAAATATACACTACACAAAACAAATACACAAAAAATTCACAATCTTTACGAGTATACAAAGTTAATGTTTTTTTTAATAATCCTTTACATTTTAATAATACAGGAAAAGGAGGTTTAAAGAGATATGTAAAAATAGATAAATAATGAATTTTACTGTAAAATTGTAGTTATTTCTTTTCTAAGTAACTATAAATAAAATTGAACCAGGAAACTATGTTCATTACATTATAGAAGGTCATTTTAATTTTATCTGATTATCAAACCCCTGTAACATAATGACCTGCTCTAAGCCCACAATCAGTTTTAGTGTGGAATGTTTAAATAATTGCTTTTCAAAATGACCATATCTGTAAAAATAACTGAGCCAGGAGATTATCTTTTTCAAAGTAACTACGTATATCTATCAATATAATTAAGGGTACATTGTTTGGACTATTGAGAGGATAAGATTCTCCAGAATGGTTTAGTAGTCCTTGGCAGAGCCATGTCCAAATCATTCCAGCCTTCGGAAACACGGCAGTCTGGGTGGTGAACTTCATTGAGGCTTCTCCACTCTATAACTGTACCACATTTGGAAAAGACAGTGACAGTGGACTAATCAGGGAGCAATATATTCAGTACACGTTTCAAATTGTCCACAGCCCAAGATTTATGCTGCGGACACCACTGAAACCTGTGTTTGGTTTTGGCACAAGTGATCTAAAATTTGGGTATAGCAGCCCAACCATAAAATTAATAATAGCTTTTTATCTTGCTCCTGGGTTTTGACAACTTATGCATAATCTGAAAAAAATATACATTCAGTTAAATACATGAATATAATGATTGACAAAATATGGAACAAAAATTCTTGCAGCCATCAGATTAGGTTGTACATGTAAACACTCGTTGTGTTCTGTTGTAGTTTCCCTTTCAAAACAAAAACTATAAGTAAGTACAAATATAATTGATATTAAAAGCTTGACGCGATTGCATAGTCTGAAGTATATGGGTTTTAAAACCCTCACCCTTGCCACTTAACTGCCACGTAATGTAATACAGGACTGGCGCTGCAGAACGAAGACCTTTATTTTGACAACCACAAGACCGGACATGTCATATTTGCTTTGCACGATGTCAAACCGTTTCTACTATTGGACAAACTTACGGCTATGTATGCGATGTGGAGAGTAGCTATGTCGGAAGAGGTTGGGAAGAAGATGCAGGCGGTGGTGGACCGGGTAAATCTGGCGGTCACCCGACGCCCTAAGGTTAGTTCTCAGTGCTAAAATGGTTTGTGGAACTTTGCGTTCCGTGTTCTTCTGTCAGTGAGCTGATTCGTTTGGTTTATGTAAGTGTACACACAGTCGCTAAAGAAAATGAGCTGTTAGTTGAATAAGTCGTATGTATATTTCGCATATATCTTGTCGCTCTATATGTGTGTATATGTGGTGTGTGTATGTATACAAACAAAATTGAATTGAATTCAAGCCAATTTATGAATATTGTGCATTAAACTCGTACTACAAAATAACGGTGAATAATTGGCACATGTGTTCCTAATAAAGTGTCCCATTCCTGTAAATAAAATTAGGTTCTAACTAGATCGCTCAGTGGCGTGAATTGCCAAAACCGTCACCAAAGTAAGGAATCACCTGAATGTTCTGAATATACGCTTGCGAATATACGCACTTTATTAAGAACACATAATTATGTCTCATTAAAGATTTGACATAATTTACACAAAACTATGTATGTGCATAGTTGTTAAGTGAGACCCATATAATTAGTAAATCACTCTGCATTAACTCTGTTAACCCTGTGCTGTCTGTAGCTAGGTTCCTGTCCCTGAAAATGCCCATGCAGATGAGATGCTTCTCATAATGTGGCAAGTTATAGTACACCGAGAATGTTTACTTTCAAAGACTCAGAAGGGACTCATCTTCATCAGGGTGACACCAGTTAGTATGTTTAGAAGTTCTTTCCTTTCTACAACTGTGTCAGGTGGAATTGTGCAACCAGGAGCTGGATGCACAAAACAAATTAAAAGTGTAAACATAATATATGAAATCATTTTAGATGGTACATAAATTCCTTCTTGCTGAAGTCACCAAATGTTCAGTGACTTAGACCCAAGCACAAATCTGACTGTGGCAACAGCAATTTAAAGCCATTTATATAGTAAGTGGGACTAGCCACAGCCAGCCAGCCAACCAGGCATATGGCATCAGAATGGATCAGGAAGAGCAGGAATGCTGGTATCTCTGGAGTGATGTTATTCTCTCTCTCTCTCTCTCTCTCTCTCTCAAGCGAATGAAAAACACAAAATATTAGGTATGTTTGTGATTTTGTAAATGTTAAGGGGAATGTACATTTTGTGCAGAGTTCAAGAAAGGACATAACATAACAGCATATCTAAAAGGGAATATACAGACAAAAAAGGTATTACAATAATCCAAGAAAAGCATGAACTAGTATTTTTTTGCAAATAATGACGCAACAGTACAGTACAGTATAGCACTGCAGGCAATAATGTTTAAAAGGCATTTCCAGTCTAATGTGGCTTCAGGTGAACACCCAAATGTTTTTTGTGCAGTCTTGTCTTCACGAATGTGGGACAAGCCACTTCTCACCTTGTGAAAAACAATCATGTCTGGAAACCATCACAAGCCATGAAGGGTGACATTTCATTACTGACAACATTGACTAATAACAGATTTACATGTTATGCATGAATTGTGAAAGAAACACATTTTGGTTTTAAATTAGATCCACTTCATGTAGTTTTTTTTTTGGTGAACTTAGAGCCAAGTCAATAGGTCATTCTCAAGTTTTCGGATTCTGTCCAACTCAAATCACACAAATGTTCTCTAAGCATTGTTTAACTTTTGTTCCCTTTCAAAATAAATAAATCAGCTGCATTACAGATAAAAAATATTTAAGTCCTGCCTTGCATATATTGCATATGACAGCATTCTTGCGGCCAAATCACGACATTGCAGGCCCTTACATTAGGTCACATGAGATAAAACAGTGTTTAAAATAATTTTACCCAGAACAGTGGGTAAATCAGCATAGAGAAGTCACCATTTACCACTACAATCTGATAATGATAATGGTCATTTACCACTTATCTAGTGCTGTCTCTGTGACAGAATGATGCATGCCATCAATGTTATTCCTAACATTTTCTAGGATCTTGTAGATAAAGGGGACGTTTGATTTTGACCTATAGCTGAACAGCTGACAGCTATCAATCAAGGTTTTGATAACTGCTTGTTTAAAAGATATAGGTATGTAGCTAGTGCTAAGGGAAGAGTGGATAATTTTTAAAATCTTATATCATGTGTCTAACTCATCTGTGCAAAATCTTGTAGTATCTGTGCAGCAGTGCTAAGAAACAGCCAATGAGTACAAGACAAAAAAAATTATAATGATCTCCACCAACCAATACTCTGTAGTTTTCTCTTATTCTCTGATGTGATTGATCGCAAACTAACATTTGAGATCAGATGCAGGATGTGAACTGGACCACAGTAAAGTTCAGCATTTTTGTCAGACGTTAAACAGGAAGTTTAAAAACTTTGATAAAACTATTATTTCTGGTGCAGCAATTCATAAACTGTGGCCTTTATGTGATTTTTATATATATATATATATATATATATGTATGTATGTATGTATGTTCTTTTCAACAACCAGAGCATCAAATCAGGTACTGATTTGTTCAGTCAAATATATAATTACATTGCACCAGTAAGTCATTGTATCATTCACTCCATATATCCATTTAAAAAAGTAGTCAAGAGACAGGTTTTAGTGTTTAGAAGTCTTACATTTGGCATGGCTAATCCAAAATGAGGTCTGGTGAATTTTTAAGAAAGACATTTCATTCACTGCTGGCTAGTTTTGAGTAGTCACAAATTAGTATTCTGTATCATCACGCTTATGTGAGGAAAGTCTATTTAGAGTTAACCAATGGAAAGCTGCTGGACTAGATAACATCTTCAACATTTCCCTGAGCAGTGCTGTTGTTTCAACATGAATCAAGACCACTGCTATCATCTCCATGTTGAAGTTTTCAGTGTCCTGCCTCAATGTCGCACTGTTGCACCCTCACCCATCATGAATTGCTTTGAGAAGCTTGTCATGAGGCACATCAAGACCTGGTTACCACCATCATGGGTCCCTATGCAGTTTGTGTATTGTTCCAACCACTTCACAGATGATGCAGTTGCCACCAAACTTGCATCTGGCCCACAGACACCTGAAAAAAGGACACACAAGTACAATCAGCCATCAAAACCTGCCTGAGCTTGCTGGATGGGAACACCTCTCTCTGCAGCTAGATCCTGGACTTCCTGCCTGGGAGATCTCAGTTAATCTGGACCAAAACAGTACCTCTAGAATCAACACAATGACTACTATTGACTTGAATTTTCCTAAATGTAAACAAAACATATCTTTATGACTGCTAATTACTCCCAAAAGACATTTAACACAGAGTCTTATTATCAAGGCTGAACTCCCATTCAAAATCTGGTGCCATCGATATTAAATAGCCTTAATTTCCATATTTTTGCATCAAATCATTCTAAAAAGTCTCCTTATACTAACCATGTCAGAGTTAATAAATATTTTTATGCATTTCCTTGAGGCTAACTAATCTCAACCTGCAGAGTTAAGAGTTCCAGAATGTCACAATGGACCTGTCTCGCACTCCGTGAACAGATATGCATGGCACAGGAAGAAGCAGTCATTTCTCCTCAAAATTTATCATCTGCCTAGGCACTAATATGCATGAATTCCCCTGTCCTTGAATATTGTCACAGAAGCCAAAAATCACTTAGCATGCTGAAGAAGGCTTCTCATGGATAGACTACAGATGACATGGGCCTACAGTGGATGGTACCACACAGACTCCTGCACATTGTTTGAGGATGTTTTGTCTTGGATAGCCTTAAGAGAGTAATTACTAAGGACAGTTTGCCCCTAAAGTCTCCATCAATGAAAGGTTGAAGGCCATTTGATACAAGAAACTAAAACTGTACCCAAAGATGATTATTATTGTTGTTTTCTGTCATTTGTATAAAGCACTCTCTGTTTTAATGATAATGTAACTGTTCTGGGGCTTTTTACATTACATTTACATTTGTAGCATTTAGCAGACGCCCTTATCCAGAGCGACTTACATTCATAGCTCATATTTTTTTTTATACAACTGAGCAACTGAGGGTTAAGGGCCTTGCTCAGGGGCCCAGCAGGGGTAGCTTGGTGGAGCGGGATTCAAACTCACAACCTTCCGATTGGTAGACCAACACCTTAATCACTAGGCTACCACATCCCCATTTTTAGATATTTTGGTGGCAGCAGTTTTATTACAAACTGAATTAATTAGACTTGTGTCCATTTAGCAATGGGACATATACAACAACTTCCAAACTATATTGCATGAGGAAAAGCACACGTCATAAAGTATAACATAGTCAGTCTTGCCTTAAAAACTTTATCAGCAGACTGCAAAGTGAAGGGCAGAAAGTAAGTTTATATAAAATGTATTGTCTAAAAGTAAAGTTGCCAAGGAACATATGTAATTGACAGAAAATCTTATTGAAAAAACCTGATTATTCTTTTTTTCTGAAGTTTAATTTTATCTGTGTTTTAGTATTTAGTAGCAACAACATCTATCAGGTTGCTGATTGTCAAACAATTATAAAACAAGTTAACTTGGTGAAGCATGTATTATGTTTCCCATTTAAAGGTGTTACAAAGGAAAAAGACTGATGATTCAAAGCTGGTCAATGTTCATGAAATAAGGAGCCTGATTTACATAATTTGTAATTAGATTTCCCTATTTAACCTTGGTTTTCTTCTCTTTTCTGACAGACATTACCATGCATTTCACCTAGGTTAGTTGCTGTGAGTAAAACCAAGCCTCCAGACATGGTAGTTGAGGCTTATAAACATGGCCAACGCAACTTTGGAGAGAACTATGTAAGTAATGTTAGAATGCCTAATTTATTTAAGTACCACTCTCTGTGCTGCTCTATGCAGGCTCTGTAATAATTTGATAATGTTTCTATTTTCATATGTTTTCTATGTTCATAGGTAAATGAACTTGTGGAGAAAGCCTCTCACCCTCTGGTAATTATTGGAAATTACAGTAATATTTCTTGTATAAAAGTCTTTAACAATAAACTTCAGGAGAATTTCATAAATTGTAATTAATGGCAAGTAGAATATTTTACTAACACAATGTCTGATGTTATCTTAGATTTTGACATTGTGCCCTGAAATTAAATGGCATTTCATTGGACATCTACAGAAGGGCAATGTTAATAAACTATTAGGTAAGCAGAGTAGACCTATCTTAATGGGTTTACATCATACATTCATAAAATTTGGTTTCTTTGCCTTTATTCTCCTAAAAAGACACATCTTGAACATGGACACATGTACAGATTTATTCTATGTTGAGTTTTTTTTTTCCCTTTTTGATTTATAGGTGTTCCAAACCTTTACATGGTTGAGACAATCGACTCTGCAAAACTGGCTGACAAACTTAACAGTTCATGGCAGAAATTACGATCTTCTAACACCCAGGGGTTAAAGGTCATGGTACAGATCAACACCAGCGGCGAGGAAAGTGTGTGCCCATTTCATTACAGTCTGTTATTGTGTTTTTATTCACCTGTGGTTGTCTTCATACAAGTAATGCCAAGCCCTGTAGTTAATCATGTGTGATATTGTCATGTAATCATGTGTGATATTGAAATCATGCGAGTCCTAACGAATGTTTGAAACTTAAAGAAATTTTGGGTGGCACAAAAAAAAGGTATTTTTTTATTTGTTCATACATACTATTTCTTATAACATAGCTAACTGAGCCACTCTAATTATTTATCACTGTATTTATTTATTATTTACCTATTATTTATAGGTATATTTGAAAAAAAGGTCCATGTCAGATAATTATTATTTTAATTAATTTTTAAAATTTATAAAATATTTTCCTCAAAGAAGTGTAATACATCATTGTCTTACAAGATTTCCTAACCCAAATATTAGCAATGGATCAGTAGTATGGAATATAAATTTATTTATTCTTTGTGCACCATTAGACAAACATGGCCTGCATCCTGATGAAACTGTTGATACAGTGAAGCACATTGTATCTAATTGTCCTGCTTTGGTCTTCTCTGGACTCATGACTATCGGTCGTTATGGCTATGATCTCAGTGAAGGCCCCAATCCAGATTTTCAGGTACAGTTAATTGTTATTCCCTTTCAGGGGTTTTAAAATGATGGGGCTATAAAATTATATATACATTTGAAGCATACTAATACAAATTTACATATATGTAAATTTGTATATATAAATTTGCATTAGTATGCTTCAAATACGTAATACAAAGGTTAGCTAGACCAAGTGAAGGGGGGGGGGGGGGGGTGTTTATTGAATATGCTCATGTAGCTTCTGGAATTTAACCCAAAGGTCCTGTCTGTATGACCAGTCTTTATAAAGGGTGACAAATGGCCTTCAAAGCTATTCAGATACTGTTAGGACCTCCTACTGGGGAACTGGTGAATTGATCAGTTGATTGCTCTAAAGAACAGACACAATGTCTATAGTGGTTCAGATATTTGGTTCACCCTTTACATTTACATGTTAATTACAAGGTGGGGCACAGGAACATCAGACATTGATTTTGTGTGTATGAAAGGCAAAATCCTTCAATCCTCCCTCTGATCATTTTTGATCACACAAATAAAATGTATACTTTTTTCCAATCATGTACACTTGCTGTGTACAGGTTCTTGCTTGTGAAATTTGACTTGAGTGTTGACTTGAGCAGATGAGTGTTGTCAGACCCTTCCAGCAGTTGTCAACTTGATGACATGCAGAATGGAATAGGTCCACTGGAGCACTAAAAGACCTGCAATACACAAGAAAGAAAAGGGGAAAGTACCTTGCCAAAAAGCTTAGATTAAGCATTTATTACATTTATTACCGTTACTACTGCCCCTTTTATTTTGGCAGGACTCTACAGTGTTTATCAGTGATGGTGTAATCTTCATCCTCAGGTGACAAGCTAAAGTCTAAAAAACTTTAGTCCCACCTACTGCCACCTATCCCTCTTCTATACTTAGATTAGCTAATTCTTTCCGTATACTTTTAACTGCTGCATTAGTCACCAAAAGAACTTGAAATGATCCTTCCCACCTGGCCTCCAATGGTAATCGCTGAGGTTTATGAACCATTACCCATCGTCCAGGGACTATACTGTGCTCCCCCTCTGGGGGTGGCTCCCATACATCATGCACTTGCTTCTCAGCATTCTGTACTGCAAGGCTTTCACAGTATTGGACAAGGCTGTCAGACATCAAGTGCACATCAGCTTTTCTTAAATCGATGGTGCCAGGTAGAGAAATTGGACAGCCTATGATGATCTCAAAAGGGCGTAGTCCAGTTTTGAATGCTGAGAGTACAGTTGGTAGGGCCACAGGCCTGTGTAATGTAATGTAATTTTTAATTTTTCATGTGTCTGAGCAAACACAAACTCCCAGAGCGGTCCCTTGGACCACTGTGAGCAACATCAGACGTATGCACTGTGGTCACGCCAGCATCGCATCCATCCAAGTTACATGGTTTATTAAAAGAATCAAATTACAGCATTTACATTGCATCTACATTTAATTAAGTGCTTTAGGCAACTTACAATGAAAATTACAAAAATCTTTTTCATGACCTGTGTAGTATGTTAACGCTATTGGAAGTATAAATATTTAATTTTATCTATGGCAAAACATGAACTGCCAACCAAACCAAGCCAACTATAAATCCAATTTTGAAAATACACTTAACATTTTTATTATAAAGCTCTGACTTGTATAAGCCAGTGTGAAGCTCCTGCTGTGCACTGGGTGAGAGGGTCCTACTGTGGTCTGGGAGAGAGTCCTGCTGTGCATGGGTGAGAGGGTCCTGTAAAATACAGTATATAATGATACGATTATTTGCATTTCTACTACTCATAAACTAGTGACAGTACTTAATGATCAATATCCATAAATGAAAATTGTAAATAAATGACACTAGATGAGCACAAATCTGATTGAGGACTTAAATTTCACCTTATTTTCCCTGTGTGTCCTTCTCACTTCTCCAGTGGTTGCACACTTTGTCCCAGTTGAAAATCCCTGTCTGCTTCTTTCACAATGGGTGTGAACGTCCTCCTGGGGTCAGGGTGGAGCTCCTGCTCTGGAAGAACTGAGACATGTACACCTTTTAGAGATAAAATTTTGTTCACATTAAAACTTTCACATTTTGCACAATGACGTGTGCTGTAGCACAAGCATGTGATACTGTGAAAATTCCATTAACTCTGTAAAATATATAATTACACAGTTTTTATTAGCATTTCTACTACTCATGATAAATATCATTTAATGATTATTAACCATTATAGATGAAAATTCTTAATAAATGACACCAACTTAAATTTCACCTTAATTTTTCTGTCTGTCCTTCTTGCATCTCCAATGATTGTACATGTTGTCCAGGTCGATGGCCTTGTCTGCTTGCAGCTTTGACTTTATGTGCATCAGCTGGTCCAAATGGTCCACTCCAAAAGATTTCTGGATGCTGTTTTGATACGATTCATTAAACTAAATCCTCTTTCATAATTTGCACTGGATGCTTGAATTTTAGCACAAATATCCACAAGCTGTGAGATGTGTTTTAGCTCCTCACATTTTAGTGTTGCAGCCACCATATCTGAGAATGTGCTGATTGACCCCTGTTTAAGTTTTTGCCTCATTATGTACTTGAATTCAGCATATTCACTGTTAATGACCTCCACAGAATGTGGGTGGTGGAGAATGGCCTCATACTTCTTTGCCAGTGTGGCAATGTCTGCTGCTCCATACTCAAAACTGATGTCTGAGCTCAATGCCTCAACGTCAAATGCAGACCACTCCTTTAATTCATCCTCTGGAAAACAAGCATTCAAGTGATCACAGAACTTACGAATAAAACGAGTAATCTCACCCGTATTTCTGCCATCAGCTGATGAGGCCCTCATTACCTTATTGACACGGTCACTCCACTTAACATCCTTTTCCTCTGTCAAATATTGGGGATTCTCAATTTTGCTCTTGCAAAGCAGCGCCTTTCCATCACAGTCAAGTTGCGTCTTTGAAAAGAAATAAACAGGTGTGCCAGCTTGCCCAAAACATCTCCCAGAGCAGTGAGACTAACCTTGAACTTTGAATCGGTCAGCTTTTTGTAACAGTAATTTCTGTTATCACTGGATTCTCTCTTGCAGTATTCCTCCAGCACAGTGTAGTCCCTCAGAACAGCATTCACAGCTTGGTCCTTCGACAGCCATCACACTTCGTTCAGATGCCTGAATGACAATGAATTCTCATCAAGAATCTTTGCTAGGTCTTCCAATTTTCCCCTCTTTACAGTGGATCTAGAGAAAGTGGAATAAACTGTTATAAGAAGTGTTTCCACATCACGCCAAAGGTACATCTTTCCACGCATCATAGATGCCCAAGTCCTCTCTATGGGCCACATAGTGTTGTTCAGTTAGGTGTGGTATTTGCCACTTTAATAAAGCTGCAACTCCGTTGTGCTTTCCTAGCATTACTTAGGCACCATTGGGGGTTTGTTGTCCAGTTTATGATTGGTGTAAAACTGAGTTATTGCCTGCAAAATATCCTGAGTAGTGCATGCTGTCAGCTGGATGATGCCGCCAAACACAGTTTTGTGTTTGATGTTATTTTCCTCCCTATATTTAATATACAGGAGTAGCATTTTGTGCACTGTTATGTCTTTGCTCACATCTATGATCAGGGTGTGCCAAGGTGCATTTTTAACTTTACACATTGTCTCATTCAGCAAAATTTGATTGATGGAATTCACAAATTCAAAGGCATAATTTTTGCTTCGCCAACTTTCTGGTATACTCACATACTTTGCCATGTGATCGTGAATTTGTTGAACCGACAGCATAGAATCATTCATGTTGATGGCTAGTAGAATATTGTTGATGAGAACTTGAGAACACTTGCTCTGTGTTGGATTTCTTTACGAGTGACCGCTCGTTCCTCTTCTCTCTGTCTTTGGCGCTCTCCCCCAAGAAAGTACCGATCCCCAGTCCCATCTTACATCTTCATACAATTCCAACCGCTTTCAAATGACTTTTGTGCTGAATGTGACGCTTGAGGTAGTCCAGCTTCCATTCTGTCCACACTTTTCCCTCAGAAAACTCGCTTGCTACTTTGGCTTTGCAACAAGTTTTGCAGAGCAGACCTTTCTCGCTCGAAAAAGAAAAAATCTCACCCAGCTTCACCGTTTTTTCTTCTGCTTGCACATACACCGACAATCATTCCATCTTTAAAGAATCGCATTTCTTTTTTACTTTGGCTTGGTGAGGGGATGTGCCACTGCTTGTTTGTTTTGCCATTATTATAAAGGGTCAACATAAGCAGCATTTAGCATCATTAGCATGTGTTTCTGTGCCATGTTTCGTTGGAAATCCTTCCACGCATCTAGAAAATTTGTCTACAACCCCTGGCAAAAAATATGGAATCTCCACTCTTAGAAAATGTTAATTCAGTTGGATAATTGTGTAAAAAAAAAAAAATCTAATCACAGACATGCCACAAAACCTTTCATTGAACCTTTGACACTTGAACCTTCTGGCTTTAAAAATACACTTTAAAAAAGAAAAAAACTGTAGTCAATTACAACTGGTTTTACAGAGGAAAATATTATGGAATCATGAAACAAAAACATCCCTAGTTCATGGTTGCACCACCTCTGCCTTTTATAGCTACTTGAATTCTCTGAGTCATGGATTTAACAGTTGACAAACTGTATTCTTCATCACTTTAGCTCCAAATCTTATTGCAGTTGCCAGATCAGCTTTGCAGGTTGGAGCATTTTTATGGACCATTTTCTTTAATTTCCACCATAGATTTTCAACTGGGTTGAGGTCTGGACTATTTGCTAGCCATGCCATTGGCATTATGTGTCTAGGAAAGTTTTCACAGCTTTTGCCCTAGGCAAGATGCATTATCCTCCTGAAAAATGATGTAATCATTTTACATACATTTTACATATTACATACAATGTTAGGTTCCCACAGCTGGAGTCTTGATTCTGGCTCCTAGGTTGTTCTTTTCATATGTGGCACAGTTTTTAGTCATATGCTGTGCTTGTGTGCAGAACTTGGGATTCCACCACACCTGTAGATCATTTTGTCATCACCTGTGTGGCCTAGTGAGTGAATCTGTGTAGCTATAGAGGTCAGAAGTCATTCATCAACAACACTTTGTGTATTTCTTCTTTTCGTGAATTACTCTGCATTTGTTTCATGTTTGAAATTGTTTGTTTCTCTTTTTCCAGTGGTCTTAATGCTGCCTTCTCTGGACCCATTTCTTTTGCAGCTTGTTTAGCAGCAGAGTCTGCTATATATGTATATGTTTGTTGTTTTAGAGCTGCAATATATACATTTTCCATGTCGTACTGTGGGGCTAGCCCGGACCTCTTGCTGATCATTCATGGTTTTGTTTCTGTATCTTAAGGATCCAGTTCGCAAAGCTCTGATTTTGGCATCCTGTGCCCTTTCAATCTTTAGCGACCATTCAACAATCTGATTAAAGGCTGATCCAGTGCTATCCCAGTCATTATATCTGATTTTAAGAGCTTTTGAGATTTTATCCCATTAACAAATGCAGTTTTTAGAGGCATACCAGTATCCTTGTTGAGATATTCACTGTGATTCAAACCAGCATGTTTTAACCAAGTTCATCAGAAAGGTTCCTCATATTCTTCCAAATATTATTATTCCAAAAGTCCTCTGGCTTGTCCACATGATCTTTAGCAAAATTCATGGGCAGCAATGTTCTTTTCAGAAAGTCTTGGCTTTCTCCTTGCAACTCTGCCTTCACACCAAGGTTGTTCAGTGTTCACTTGATGGCAGACTCATGAACATTAACATTAGCCAAAGTAAAAGAGGCTTTTAGTTTCTTAGAAGTTACCTGGGGTTCCTACTCGACAGAATATTACATGTCTTGCTTTTGGAGTGATCTTTGTTTATTGATTACTGGGAAGGGTAGCTATGGTCTAAAATTTCCTCTATTTGTACAGAATCATCTCTTTAGAGATGATTTTGTAACTTTTCCAGCCCAATGAGCAATAATAACTCTCTTTCTGAAGTCTGCAGAGATCTCCCTTGTTTTTGCCATGATCCACTTCCACAAACATCAGACTTATTTCTTTATTCTTTAAAAAAATTGGCCACTCACAGAGTCCTAATTGCCTTCCCATTGACTGAAATCAGATGGACTCTAATTTGACTATGAAATTAAATACACGATCTGGGCATTGATGTTTCAGCCAGTCCTTGGTGGATTTACTAGTATGTTTTGAGTCATTGTCATGTTGCAAGGTTCAGGTCCACTTCAGCTTAAATTTTTTGACAGATGGTCTCACATGTTCAAGCACAAGATGAGTCTAAAATTGAATTATTTGGACACCATAAGTGAGGGCATGTTTGACCAAATACAGCATTTCAGCAACTGTGAAAAATGGAGGTGGAAGTGTTATGGTTTGGGGATGCTTTGCTGCAGCAGGAATCCACTATGAATTCTACATTATATCAGAAGGTGCTTGAGGAACGTGAGACCAACTGTCAAAAATTGAAGCTGAAGTGGAACTGGACCATGCAACATGACAATGACCAAACACATACCAGTAAATCTACCAAGGACTATCTGAAAAGCAAAAAATTGTGAATTCTGGAATGGTCAAGTCAAAGCCCAGATCTAAATAGTGTTGAGATCCTCTAGGGTGATTTTGAAACTGACTGAAACAGACTATGCATGCAAGAAACCTCACACTGCTGAGAGAATTCTTCATTGAGGAGTGGGAGAAACTTTTTTCCAGTCAAGGTCAGAAACTGTTAGATGGCTAGAAGAAACATCTCATTGAGGTTATTTCATCAAAATGCAAAATGGCGCCAGTGATGCAAGATGGCGCCTGTGAGGTTGGCTGCCGTCACGACTGCTCTGACCATACATAGTTCATTCTTCTTTATCTGTGTTTTCACTAACTTAATCAGCTTAATTTCTTCATCATGGCCATCACTACATGTGACAGAGACACTCTTATTTTTATTGGTGTTAGGTTTATTGGTGGAGGTTGGTATCGCCAACCTCTGTTTTTGAACCCGAACCCAACTTGGCCAAGCGAGATTGTGAGGAAAAACAAAGGACACGATGAGAAGCAGCGGTCCTAACTGCTCCACAGAGGCCACCATCACTATGTCCATAACTCTGCCCTGAGCCACCTGGACAACAGAAACGGGAATTATGTGAAAATGCTGTTTGTCAAATACAGTTCAGCATTTAACACCATAATTCCCTCCACACTCCCCTCTAAGTTGGAGGTCCTCTCTCTGTCACTGGATCTCCAACTAACTGTCAGAGACCGCAAGCAGTTTGGGTGGGCAAACATGTCTCACCCCCATCACCCTCAGCACTGGAGCCCCCCAGGGTTGTGTACTGAGCCCCCTGCAGTACTCTCTGTACACCCATTACTGTGTAGCCACTTCCAGCTCCACCAACAACGATGAGACTACCAGCCAAAGATTAACAACCTGGAGACTTGGTGAAAATCACCTCCTCAATGTCAGCAAGACAAAGAAGCTGATAGTGGACAAAGCACAAAGCAGGAGAGGAATTACCAGCCACTCACCATCAACAGGACCCCAGTGGAGAGAGTGGACATTTTCCGGTACCTAGGTGTTCACATCTTATAGGACCTGTCTTGGTCCTGGTGAAGAAGGCTCGGCAGCGTCTTTTCCACTGAAGGAAAAAAAAGGACTTAAAGGACTTTAAACTGCCCTTTAAAGTACTAAGGACCTTCTACACCTGCACCATTGAGAGCATCCTGATGGGAAGCATCGCAGCCTGGTTTGGGAACAGCACCAAGCAGGATAGATGAGCTGTCCAGAGTGTGGTCCGGTCAGCTGAATGTACCATCGGCACTGAGCTCCCTGACCTGGATTCTGTCTACAGAAAGTGGTGTTGGACCAAAGCCAGGAACATTGTGAAGGCCCTCAGCCATCCCAACAAAGCTTTTCCATTTCCTGAAGGTAAACACAGACAGAATGAGGAGGAGCTTCTTCCCTCAGGCCATCTGGGCCCTCAACCAGAACATCCAGAACCTGGGATCTATAAACTCATAATAACTACCTCAGATGGACCTTACTTTGGACCCTTCTAGCACTGGTCACTTTAAGTTTAACTTTACCTTTACACACTGTAAACTCATTCACTTCCCATTCCATTTACTGCTCTTGTACAGTCCTGTTCTATTTATTTTACTTTATTTTTATTTATATTTTATTTTAATATTCTCCCATGTATTTCTATTTACTTAGGAACAGTCATATAATACATTTCACTACATGTCATACTGTGTATGTTTATGGATGTGACAAATAAACTTTGAATTTGATTTGAAAGGGGGAAACACTAGCTAGCTATAGGGTGTCCTAACCTACCTCAGATTTTTTTTTTTTTTTATTTCTTTTTTAATAAGTGAAAACTAAGTGATTTTTTTTGTTTACATGCAATTACATCACTTTCATCTATAGGTACAAATTTAAACAAGATCAGAAATTTCATAATAAAGAACTGAATATATAATAAGGTCCTAATCCTAATTTTTTCACATGACTGAAGATGTATAAATATAGATGTAGACATCTATTATATTAGTTAGGGGTTTGATACAATGTTAAAAGAAGTGAACATGTGTTTACAAAAATTACTTTGTCTGTAGATTCTTATAAAGCGTCGTGAAGAGGTGTGTGAGTGTCTTAATCTTCCACTGGAACATGTTGAGCTCAGTATGGGCATGTCCACGGACTTTGAACATGCGGTGAGTTATTAGTTGTCCCTCATTGGATTTGTTTTTTTAATACTCATTACCTAAGCACTGTTCTAATAGTGTTAGCCTGAATTCACGATCAATCATGTAAACAAAAACTCTGTAAATATTTACCACAGCAATTACACAGAAGTTATGACACATTTAACACAGAGGTATTTCTTCTTCCAGATTGAGGTAGGCTCCACCAATATCCGTGTTGGTAGCACCATTTTTGGAACACGGGAATATCCAAACACTCCTAGCCCCAGCCCAGAAAAAAAGCCAGAGGTAACATCTGTGGAATCAGCAAAGAAGATGGAACATCTTACAGTAAAAGAGCATTAAATAATAGAAACAGTGACAGACACAAATATTCTGGATTGTTTAAGAGAACCCAGCCGTATGAACTTTAATTATAGACCTGGTCCTCTTAGGAAATGGCCAGGCAGAAAAGTTGAAGGTAAGTTTCCTCTCATGTAGTCATACGTTTGTCTAATTTCAAACAATTTTAACATTAACTACATACCAGATCAAAGTTTTATTTAACAATGTAACAGATAAACACATTTTGCATTTCTTACCTAAACTGTTAGTATAATGTATGGTTATTGATTGAAATGTGGATTGCAGTGTTTTCTGTCAGTAGACCACTTTTTCTGTAACTCATTATCAAATGATGACCTAAACAGCAAAACTGTTGCTATATATGCATATGCTTTGCATAACTACTTGTACTGTTGCTGTGTTGCTGTTTTGGAGGAATTGGCATTTGCTATTATTCAAATGTTCCTATATTAAAATTTCTATAAACTTTGAAACTAAAAGTTCCAGGGCAATAGTGGATGTGTAATTTAGAACTCTGACATTTTGTTAATTGTGGTTGTATGGTGTAAGAAATAAAAAAAACGAAGAGGGCAAAGATCTTGATGAAGAAGAAGTTTAATCCAGCATAGCAGTGACAAAAT
>JAOTRN010000019.1:18363272-18373456 GCA_028566695.1 Bagroides melapterus | reverse complement strand
ATGATGTGGTTGGAACTGTGCATTGCTGCACAGTCGTGAGTCAGCAAGGTGAACAGCAGTGGACTGAGCACACAGCCCTGAGGAGCTCCAGTGTTCAGTGTGGTGAACTCTGCCCACATAAATATGTGGTTTTTTACAAACCAGTTTCATCATTGCTCTATCTATACAAATATGGTATATAAAAACATTGTTGTTTTATTAAATGTGATCTAAGGTAGAAAAAATAAAAAAGGTAATTTTAGTTATAAAAAAATATTTATTACAGGAACAACTGGGTTAATATCATAGGGTAAGAACACCACATTTCACAACAGCATTAAGCTATAGGATAAAACTGTCAAACTTATTGATTTAGGGATCACTTGTTATCTAATATCCCTTGACCATTTGTGCCTTTGTAACAATCATTGATCACAAATCCACGGTAAGACAGATTGTGTACAAATGGAGGGAATGTATGAACATTACTACCCTTCCCAGGAGTGGTCGACCAATAAAGATCACTCCAAATCACGTGTAATAGATCTTTAGGACATAAAGGAATCCAGGGTCATTTCTAAGCAAGTAAAGGTGTCTCTTACATTAGCTAAATTTAATGTTCATGAGTCCACCATCAGAACACTGAATAAACCTGGTGTGCAGATCAAAAGATGAAGCCACTATTCTCCAAAAATAATTGCAGCTTGACTAAAGTTTGCTAAAATTATCTGGATAAGACAGAGGACTATTGGAAAATTGTCTTGTGGAGAGACTAGAAGAAAGAATAAGATTTAAATGGGAAGCATAAGGTTGGAGAAAAGAACCTTATTCCGATCTATGTAACAAAAGTTTTGTGGTAGTATGATTTATGATTTATGAAGGGAAAAGATCTTCACTCGTTAATCTACCTTCCCTAAAGCTTAGTCAACCTGCCACGGAGATAAGTTGAGGTTATTCAGGCCTGGAGAGTTCTCAGAGATACACACAGAGACGTGTTCAAGAGTAGTCCAAAGTTTATTAAAAAAGAGGGCGTATATATAGTAGTGAAGATATGCGTATGAAGAGAGAGAAAGTGAATCAAAAAAGTGTGTGTGTGGGTGTGTGTGCTGGAACACTCCGTTCCAAGGTCAGAGGAGAAAACCAGAAAAAGAGTCAGGTGTTGTTTTGAATGTGTAGGCCATGGTAAATTATAACATAAAAATAAGGAACAAGCAGTAATATAACAAATTTTTTTGTGTATGCATGTGATGCCTGTGTCTTGGCATTCACTGTGGATAGCAAAGAAAGAATTTATTTGTACAGGGAAACCTGTTTTCCCTCACTATGCATATGACAAACACTTTGAACATGAACTTTGAACTTGAATTATTTGGGCCATCACTGATGGAACAGAATTCAAATTTATAAAATCAAAAATGCCAGGACATCTCTCAATGAACTGAATCTCAAGAGAAAATGGGTCATGCAGCAAGTCAAGTAAACTAAGAGCATATCGTTCTACCACAGAATGGTTAAAGAGGAAAAAGAAATTGTTTTGGAACGTCAAAGACTTTACCTTAATGCAATATAAATGTTGCATGAACCTGAAACATGCAGTTCATGTGAGGAAACCCACAAAGATACCAGAGTTGAAGCTGATATGTACAGGGACATGGGCAAAAATTCCTCATTGTCATTGTGCAGAACTGATCAAAATATACAGAAAACGATTACTTGCAGTTATTGCTGCACAACGGGGTGCCAGGTAGGCTGGTTTGCGTAATGCTAAATAAATGATGATCCCCTGGTGTTTTTTTTTTATTTACAACAGTCTTCTGAAACTTGTGCAATTAAGAAAAAAAAAAATCCAATGGCTCACCTCAAATAACTTGAGAGAGTACAGTTACTCAGATAGCCACTCTGTACAATTGTTGTGAGCAGAAAAACATCTCAGAATGCATGTCAAACTTTGATTTGGCACATGACAGTGTGGAAACGATGGCACCATGCTACACAAACTGAGGCTGTTTGCAAAGGGTGTCCTAGCCAGTATTAATATAGTGTTCATTATAAAGTGCTTAATGATTCTACATATGCATTTGGCTGTATTGGTCATAATTATGTACGGTTTTGAACATGAACATGACAAGCAATGTGATTTACAATACTCTTCAGAGCAAACCAACTATATAAAAATTTATTGAAATAAAGTGCAAAATGCAAATTAACCATATACATTTTAAATTCTACAAAAATTCGACAAAATCAATATTACTTTCATACAGTGACAGTTGTTTTAACCTTTAGCTTTTTGTTGATTTAAAAGGGAAGTTGATCAGGATAGATTTGGGTTTTGCATCACGTTATCTCCTGCTATTTTGTTATGCCCAGGATCATCTTCAATTCTCTTGCGAGATGGTTACAAACCTGAAATAATTATGCTTGCATCTTGAATAGCTAATAATAATGCCGCACCAGCTGGAAGCTTAGAGTAGCCATTTTCTGAGATGTTTTCTATTTGAAGATAAGCTCCTGGCTTCTGCAAAGCCACTCCATGTAGATGGGAGAAGAGCAGTGGCAAGTCCTTTGGAAGAGTATAATGAGAGGCCAAACTTAACATGGTGGGGATGTCTGACGAGTTTGAATACTCAAAAATTGCAGTTATGTATTTGGAGATGTCCTGACCCAGAGATTTGGCTCGGAATAGCTCTTCTCCAATCATAGCTATAATAGCTAGAGAGGTATTTGTCATTTTGTCCACTTCTTCTCTCTGGTTTTGCTGTCTCTGGTTGAGACCCTTAGAGCAGATGACGAGCACAAAGTCACTCTCCTTTATCTTCTTGCAATACCACCCAAAATCTCCCTCCTCTGTCGTACTTAAGGCATCCCACAGATCTAAATGTACCTGACAGGTAATTTATCATCACTCCATCATGCAAACATATATACATAGCATGTAAAACAAAGACTGATAATGTATTCTAATACAGTTTTTTTTTTATTTAAAGGTACTTTTAACTGTTTTACCTCAGTAGCCATATGCTTTTGCACAAATGTTGCCAATTGTAAGACAACCCTCACATGGGCAGAACCATCACTGCTTGAGTAGCAAATAAGTAGTCGAGGGGGACTGGTTCTGTTGGCTACTGGTACAAAGTGATGCTCTGTATATTCATCATAATATTCCTCAGTTATGTCTGAGAACAAAAATATTTAGTAATTTAGAAGATTTATTTCTACCAGTAATTTTAGACATAGTACTTCTAAATAAAGTATGAGTAACCATGTAGTACTTGTTATTTAATTACATTTAAGGTAACAAAAACAAAAAAACACTTTAATTGGTCACCTGATGGTATCTCAGTTTTTGCGGCCTTTTTCTTTTGTTTTTTCTGCCAGTGAAAGAAAAAGATGACTGCTAAGGAGACTGCTAGTAGAAGACCCACAGGGAAGAGTACTGCTAAAGAGATATTTGCCTTGTTCAAGGTTGAAGGCTCTGGGGAGCAAATGGCAGGGAACATAATGGCATTCAATACCTTTCTGTCTTTTAACTTACAATGTATTGGAGAAAAGACAAATTACAACTGATGTCAAGGGTAGTATCATGAATGAATAGCATCAACATAATGACTGGGCACTTCATTAAAAACATTGGTACTTCTCCTGATTTATCCAATTAGTCAGTCGTGTGGCAGTAGTACAACTCATAAAATCATGCAGAATTCCCAAGCAAGAGCTCACATCAAACATCCAAATGGGGAAATGTGAGCTCAGTGACCATGTCATAGTTGTTTGTACCAGGCAGGTTGGTTTGATTATTTCAGAAACTGCTGATGTGGAATTACAAAAAAAATTCCCCATCCTTCAACTGTCCAGTTTCAGAATTATTAAAGTGGCCAGTGTGTGTCTGTACAGAGAAAAAGTATACCTTTTACATTGTGCTGTACTTGAACAACGAAAGGCTTCCTTACAGCATCAACAATGTCTGCTGCAATCTAAACAAACAAAAAAAATAATTAAAGATAAAACAGAACTTTTATGCAATTAAAGTATAGTAGTAAATGATTAGGCAGCATTTGGCTTGGTATATTTCTCTAAAAAGCATTCATGTTTTTACTGCCATTGTTACAGCAGAGTTTTAATATACTGTAATGTATAATATGTTTACATCAGGACCTATAGCTGACCAGTGAGTAAAAATATGAACTTTTTTTGGGAATGAAAAGTTTGACTTTCATTGATTTTGCTTATGACTCACCTCACATGTATAATTGGTTTCTGTCTGGAGATTCAGCAAACGGTATGTATGATGAGAGCTATTAACAGTGAAGTCCTAAGAGATAACCCACAACAAAACTCTGCATTAAAGCAGAACAGCCGGATAGGAGTATATATTTATATAACTTATTTAACTACTTACAGTGGGTTTATTAAAATATAGTACAACAATTATGTATTATTGTCTTATCTGTTTTGCATTTAATTGCAAAAATTAATAAGGTTACATTTGATTTTCATCAAGAATGAATGACAAGATATAGCATTAAAATAATTACTGGCTGAATAAGTTTAATGCTGCGTGAGTCCCCTCCATAGCATGATGAAAAATAGCGAGAGATCCCCAACTTCTTAGGTGCCAAGTTAAAAGTCACAACAATATCCTTGTTGTCCTGATGGACCTCAATATATGTGGGATACCAGTCTTTAAAGAAGGAAGAGAAGAAAAAAAAAATGTGTACAATAAATTGTAAATACTTTAATTATGCAATATACTTCTCGAAAACTTCTTGATAACAAAAAAGTTCAACAAATAACAAAACAAATAATCACCAAATAGGATAGACCTATCTACAATATTTAGAAGCATTAACAAATCATATAATTTTTTACCTGTCTTGCAGTGCTCCAGACCATTTTTCTCAGGACATGCTGTAGAGAGATGGAGCAAAGCTGTCATTTATTTATTGTAACCAGCTTTTAAAATTATTTGTGTGTCAAATGTCACATATTAGTTTATGTTAATCCTGGTAGCCTTCAATGTTGAAGAGATGATGTTTAACAGATGGTAAATAACGAGGCGCAACAACTCATACAGCGAGTGAAGAACAATTTGCTGCGATAAAATTTGTCCCAGATCTCAGGAACTGGAAGGGCCATCACAGTCACGGCATACTGGGTACCAAGAGAGAGATCTGTGAAAGGATCTGAGTAATACACCTGCGAAAATACATAGAGTACTTAACAACAATACATATAAACAGTAAATAGTTTATCCTTTATATTATTCATTATTATCAAGGATATAAAGTTTTATTGTTAGACAAATGCATTTTATTAGTTTACTTGATATGCAATGATATGCAGATATTGCTGTACCCTTTGCGCATGCACAGCAGAGAATGACATATTATTTTGAAGAAGAAAAAGTTGACATGTGCTCTGAGTGCCTCCTAAAGTCTGGAGGGAAACCAGGAAACCACGTAAAAAAGCAATACCTGCAGCACACACAAAAAACTATTTCAGGAACAGAAAAATTGGTTGGAAAATGATAGAAATTTACTTGATAACTGATAATAGAATGAACAAACATTTAATACATAAACAATTAAGCAGACATTTATTTATTACCGTACTGGCTAGGCCGCCAAGACACAACAACAGTCTCATATTTAGGGTTTTGACTTTCCACAAATTCAATAGTGACATTCTTTGGAGCATGTACATAGTGCTGGCAGACCTCAGGACTCTGCAGACCTAAAAAAGAATGACAAAGCCATGGTATACAACCTGGCCCAAAGCAGTGTGTCAGCACTACAGGAAAATATGTAAGGGACCATCTGTATAGCTAATATCAAGTAAAGGAACAGGATGTTCCATGAGCACCATAACCCTCAGCGCATAAAGAATATATACCCCCCTACACACACACACACACACACACACACACACACACACACATCTGCCTTTTAATTTTCCAGATATTAATGTTCACACTGCTAGCTATTTCTGAAAGGTTCATGTATATAAATATATATAAATACACTACTTTGCATACTTCTATCCAGATTCTTCCAAAAACCATTTGAAATTTTTGTACTTCAATGTCTGGAATTGTGTGCCTATAATTCAGATATATTCAGAGTTTCCACACCTTTAAAAGAAAAATGCAATTCAACTTGCTACTCCTGCCCCCTCATAGAACATTTATTGTAGAGAATTAGGTGCCCTACACTTTTACACCCCCACCTTTTTTTGGTATCATCTCCATTCCCGGCTTGTCCATAACCCAGCTAGTTATATAAGTAATCTATCTACTACATCAAAAGAAAAAATATTTTCCTCTGTTCCTGATATTATGCATGTACTGCATAATATAAATCTCATTGCTCTTTAGTTTTGCCTTAATGTTGGCCTTTAAACATTTTGAAAAGTGTGATTCAGCTACCTGCAAAGAGACCAGCAGAGGTGAATCCAAATGTAGTTTCAACATCATCTTTACTAATCCTGCAATACTCACATCCTGGAGATCCCTGATAAAAATAATACAAATATGACAAATGTGAATCTTGATAAAAGTTAAAAGTATGTTAGTAGTCAGAGATTCAAGCAGTCTCACAGAACACAAGAAAATGTATTCAAGATTTAATTCAAAACATTATTAACATAAACCTACAAAACTGTAACTCACTAAAGTGTGCCACCATCATGTTTTAGAAGAGGTCGCAAATTCCCCTGATACAAGATACCTGAGATGAATTTGCGATTTGCCAGCTATCACTTAACAGATTGTTGTGAGATTTACAGATAGACAACATATGGATATACAAAAATATCAACCATTAAACAGGTGAAAGATTTGATTTTGATAGATGTTGCAACAAAGTGATAAGAAATTCAGAGATTAAAACACCACCTATCAAATTATTTTAGACAGGTAGCTTACCTGGCAAACACACTGCAGTGTACAGTTATGAGGTCTGAAAGTTGTCTGGAACCCCTGGCCTATCACAAACACAATAATCGACAACAACAGAGACAGTTTCCCTCGTCTCATTCTATCCCCGTAATTTCCTTGATCTTTTAAGATAAATAGCTTTTCAGAAGAAAAAAAAAGAAAAAGACCGAGTGAGATGTTTGAGAAGTACATAAATGTGGCAGTACAAAAAAGAAAGAGAAAGAATGTCAATGAGAGTTCTTCCAGAACACAACAACAGGGGTTAGAGGAGTGGTAGCTTCAGGCAAAAGGCATTTACGCACAAATGCAGTACAGGTATTTCTTGTTATACAAGCAAGTCTTGTTGAACATTTGCTGTGCTGTTTAGCTAAATATACATTTATGCTGGCCTGGAACACAACTCAACAAACGGGAGTAAAACGAATGGCTTTTCCAAAATAAGACAACTTTATTCACTGGCTGACATACTGGAACATTAACAAATCTTACAACAGGGCAAAATTACATTTAACAAATTACAAAACAGAATTCACAAGATGTGCAATTACCAGAATGTGTGTAGGAACTAAAAGACTAACTTGAAAAACAAGCTGAAAGATTATCCAAACACAAAAAAAGTAAATATTTTTATTTATTTAAGACACTGCAATAATGCATAAAGGATATTTCTAAATTGTACTAACATATTGAGATCTATTTGTAATAAAATTTGTTTATCAACTGTGCATGAATAATTTTGACTATATAGAGGGACATTTGATAAATATTGCAGATGTTGAGATTGGATGATATCTTCTTAAAAAAAAAAAGAAAGCCACACAATCATAAAATCTGAACACCACATGGATGCAGAGCCACTTCATCGAATCTAAAAAGGAAAAAAAAAGAGGAAAAAAATAAATATACATATACACACACTGTAAGGTTCATATATATTTGGACACATGCAGTTTTCATTTTTTTTTGGCTCTGTATGCCACCAGAATCAAATTAAAATTAAACAATCAAAAGTCATTTGAAGTGCAGACTTTCAACTTTAATTCAACAAGTGTCGAGTCAAATTTTAGGACCTCAAGTCAAGTCAAGTCAAGAAGCTTTACTGTCATTTCAACATTAGGCTTAAGCAGTACACAGTGAAATGAGACGTTTCTTCAGGACCATGGTGCTACATAGAACAAGGAGACAAAAGACAGAGCTACATACAACATAGAGCTAAGGATTTAAACTAGGTTTAATCCTAGCTACATAAAGTGCATCTGTGCAACCTGGTGTAAACAGTGCGAGACAAAAGACAAAAAACAGTGCAGACAGACAATACAAAACACAAGACAAGACATAGAAGACAAAAACAGCGCTGACTCAAAAATTAAACTAAAATGCGATAGCAGCAGATTGTAGGTGATGAGGTAATGGGTTTATACAAAAATATTTTAAATACACAGAAAAATTGAAAAATTGAATTGAAAAACAGTGTGCAAAGACAGCATAAAACATTGTGCAAAATGCAATGTGCAAAAACGGCGTATAAACAGTTTATCTGTGGATTGTAAACATGAATGTATGCTTGTAGAGTGTGTATTGTGACAATCAGACAGTATATCTCTATACACTTCAGAATTCATACGGTTCCTTCTGTCTTCTGTCACATCATCAATAAACACCAGTGACCATGCCCATGTCATCACACTACCTTCACCATATTTTACAGATGACACAGAATGCTTTGTATCATGAGCTGTTCCAAGCCTTCTCAAATAACAGACCTATATGGAAAATAAACCTTAAGAGCTTGAACATGTTTTGGTTAATAACTTTTTTTTTTTTTAGCATAAAACATAAAAACAGCATAAAACAGGACTTACCGTGTATTTGTCCCATTTTTTTTCAGGATCATAAGGCTCCCAGCGGCTAGCAGGAAATATGTGTTTGTTTTTTTCATACCAGCTCCTCAGAACCACTTTTCCTGCATGAGACTAAACACAAACAAATTGTGTCACCTGTTCTTCCTAAATGAGTAAAGTTTATTTTAATTCTTTAGACCAGACCATGTGTTTACCTCATCTTTTTCAACTGTAGCATCATTTACCAATCGGATATCATCATGAACATCAAAACTGAAAAGAGGTCCTGGGTTAAGACACAAATTTTTCTTTTAGCATTCAATTAAAGTGCTAAAGTTTAACGTGTGTTAAACTATACACACCACATACATGTCTAAATAATATATACGTATTTTATATATACATTGTTACGGCGATGCAAACACCGCTGCATGAAAACAACACGGAAGCCCTCTACACCCCATTTATTCCACAGAGCTGAAAGGAAATCGGAGGAGCCAATCAGGAGTGGCTTCTAACCCCTCACCCTCTGGGTGTAGGCGAGCTAGAGAAGTCTGACTCAACACAGGGGGAGGTAAGAGTTAGCTTAATTTGGGGTAAGCTAATACTGGTGTTTTTGCCGTCCCTCTCTTTACCCCAGACACGCCAGACTGGGAAGTGTCACCTCCCCAGAATGCCAGTTGCTGCTGCTCCTTGGTCAATGTGCCACTTCAGTGTTCCAACACCGCTGCTCCAGCACTTCAGCACCCTGCACTGAACACACTGGCAGCTGGCGTTCTGGAGAGGCGACACTTCCTCAGTCTACCATCTGTGGTAAACAGTGGGACAGCAAAAACACTACCATTAGCTTATCCCAAGTTAAACTAACTCTTACCTCTCCATGTGTGAAAATGATGTGTCATGTATGTGTGTCTCACCACACACAAACACACGCATACGCCCACACACCCCATCATTTTCACACATGGAATGGCCACAACAGAGTCGAGACCTTAACTCCATTGACAATCTTTGGGATGTGATGGTGTGACTTTATATATAGTGGTGCGAGTCTTCCATAATCAATACAATACTGGCATATTGGTTATGGAAGACTCACACCAACACAACCAATACAATACAATACTATACAATATATACACCAATCAGGCAAAACATTATGACCACTGACAGGTGAATTGAATAACACTGATTATCACTTCATCACGGCACCTGTTAGTGGGTAGGATACCTGTTAGGCAGCAAGTGAACATTGTGTCCTCAAAGTTCATGTGTTAGGGCAAGCGTAAGGACTTGAGCGAGTTTGAGAAGGGTCAAATTGTGATGGCTAGACGGTCAGAGCATCTCCAAAATTGCAGCTCTTGTGGGGTGTTCCCGGTCTGCAGTGGTCAGTATCTACCAAAAGTGGTCCAAGGAAGGAACAGTGGTGA
>JAOTRN010000019.1:18346006-18357426 GCA_028566695.1 Bagroides melapterus | reverse complement strand
GGACATGTTCTCTGGTGCACCCGGCCGGCGATGGCACACGTGCTTGGGCCCGTTATCGCTGCTTGCAGCTATATTTTAAATTGTATTCCTCCCCAATCTTAAAATGTGAATGGTTCTAAAATTAAAAACGTTTAGTTTTTTATACTTTTTATACTATTATTTTAAATGATCTTTTTGTAGAACGTTCTTTCTCCTGGAGCTCGCAGACGCTTGCGTTCCCCTTTCAGCACTGTTCCCACTAAATATCTAAAAGATGTGCCCTTACAATACATGTACCACAAACTTACTTTACCGCAAATTTGTACACAGATTTTCTGTTCGGCATTTTCGTTAATTACTACCAAAAAAAACAACAACAAAAAAAAAACCTATCAGAGTAAAAGAATTTGTTTAAAAAAAAGCAGTGAAGTAATAGTAAACGCTTGAAAAATACTTTAGTGGATATGGGGTGTGTTTTTATATGTAAATGTTTTTACTTTGCTAATGATTTGAGTTGTGCTTGTCTTTTCTTAACCTTTTTTACTATGCTCTAAATAGGGGGGGTTGTCCCTTGCAGAAAAAGCAGTATATCCAACATCTAAGATTTAGTTAATGAAGATGTCATTGAAAAATCCAAGGGAAAGGTGATGATTTTGAATGCTTTAAGAATATTGCTTGTTGATATGATTATATTAAAATTTTGATTAGTTTGTCCTAAAGGAAAAAAGCAGGGAAATGTAGCAGAAAATTATATACTCAAAATATACTCAATGCTTGTGATATTATTCTGCAAAAGCTGAACTCATTGCACCGACCTTGAAGATGTGCTTGTGTGCGTGTATGGAATGTGTGTGTATGGGGTGAAACTGCCTTCCTTCCTTCCAGAACAGTTTTTCACTAGGGTGCGATTACTTTCTAGCACACAGGTGGCTCATATGTGGGTGTACAAAAGCAACGCTTTCCCTGCTCATCCTGTGTGTGTGTTTGCTTGTGTGACAGACACCTTTTGCTGCAGCAAAATAAGATTCCTTTTATACTTCAACCATCACCTCTGTGCCTGTATTTTTGTACCATTACACATTTAGCTACAAATCTGCCACTCCAAGTGCTATGTCAAAGCCATGTCCCATGTTTTGTCAGGTGAGCGATATGCAAGCTCCCTCTTCCTAACCTGGCAGGATACTGAAGGGCTGAAAGCCATTTCACAAGACAATGCAACCTCTTCTGGAATTTACTGATATAGTGGAGTACAGGAGTACGTGAGCATCTCCTACCTCAAGCCAGTTTTCCACATTCTGGCCAAATCAGTCCTGCCTGAAAATACGCAAGACACTGACATAAAGCCAAAGGTCCTGGCATATCTTAATGACAAATATAATCACCCCAAAACCCAGGAACTTTTGGATGTTGCATGATGCATAGACTCTAGGTTCAAACAAAGTACACCAGCACAGACAACATCCCTGCCATTAAGACGTGACTAAAAATAGAAATGTTAGAATCAGCAAGATTCAATTTGCTGATTGAGTTATAAGCAAGTGCTTATAACCAGTTTAATAATTATTATAGCCTTTAATATGTCACAGAGGAATTAAACAGTTACCAGATGACCACTGTAATATGTTTATTACAGCAAAGAGCTACAGGGAGATATTTGTTCGTTTCTTTTTCTGCACTTTGTGTGTTATGTTAAAGATTGGAGAATAGTAGAATTATTTTTTCAAAATATTTTTATTTATTTATTTGAAGACTGTCTAGTAAAGCTCACAGTGTTTTAAAAGTGCAATCCACTTGTGGAATTATGTTTATAATGATACTGAATTATCTAAATACTGAGTTGTAATGCCACAGATTTGTTTTTATATCTCTGCAATCTGCACTTTGTTTGTATTAATGTTTACAGCAGGCTCATTTGTCAGTGCCTTGTAATGTTGTCAAAATAATTATTACGTGTTTACATGGCTGGCTGTTCAACAAATGAGGCAAACTCCTCAAGCACCCACTTTATGCACACCATATGTTATACTGATACATATTCAGGATCCTCCGGTCTTATTTAATATGTTTGTATTTATTTTGTATAGTGTTTTGTCTCAATTGTTAAGTGTTTTATGTTGGTCTGTACTCAAATTCCTTGTTTGTGTGAACATACTTGGCAAATAAAACTTGATTCTGCTAAAAATCACCATGTTGGTAAAAATAAATAAAAATCACAATTAGATTATTTTCCAAAATCTTTCAGCCCTACTTGCTACACATGAAATAATTAAATAAGCCTAATGTGTAGCATTCTTCACCTGAAAATGTTAGTTTACACAAAACAAATGTTTGGATTTGCTGAAAAAAAACAAACAAAAAAACCCCAAGAGTCTGTAATGCTGGACTATCGTGGCCAAATTGACTTTTGATTATAGTGTGATATAGAGAAAATATGATTAATCCTCTGCAAGTACTGGCCTTTTTTTAAGTAAAAAAAAAAAAAAAACCAACAGAAAATACAACAGAAGAGCAATCTGCTGTGTGGCCCGTATTTGCATGATTTTTGCACTCCACTGCTATCACACATGTTCATAATAAAGTGGACAATGAATGTATGTACTGTTGTAGATGGGTATTGAGTACCAACATTAAATAGTTTTTCTTTAAGAGTGAGAGTTTGAATTGAAATTGAACATTCAAAATTGACCATTGTGGATTCCAGACAGCTTCAGACATATCAATTTATAAAAAATATTTGTAAAATTGTAATATAATTTTTTGTTAAAAAGGAAAATACTGTTCCCAATATCCCCTATTGAGCCACCACCATAATAATAATAATAATAATAATAATAGTAGTAGTAGTAGTAGTAGTAGTAGCAACATTAGTATTTAACTTGCCTCCGCTATTTTTTGTTTCAACTGCTCCAGTTGCTCTCTCTCTCTTTCGCGTTTTTTCATCAACTGCATGGCTCTTCCGGCCTCGCTGGCCGCTCCTTTGTACTGCGCCATTGTGACTTCACTGTGACAGAAATGTACTTTAACTGCAAATTCTTAACTGAGTCCGTAAAAAAATAAAATGCACACTTCCGAAAAACAATCTCAGTGAAGCCGAATCAGCATCGTCTTCAGCAGCGCCGCCGCTTTCTTCTTCTTCTTCTTCTTCTTCTTCTTCTCCTTCTGCTACTTCTTCTTCTTCTTGCGTTTAATGGCTGTTGCCATCTGTTGGTACGGAGCTCACGCAGAAACCAAGATATATGACTTATGTTATAATGGGACTAACTTAAGTTACGACGTAAACAAATGTCGGCTATTCATTTAATAATTTAGCAATATATTTTATCCACAAATATATTTGAAAGTTACTACCCTTTTCTCACCTACAAGGAGATGGGATTTATATTAACTCTTTCTCCACCTCCTGTACACTCCTCACTTTGATGTTTTCATGTAATTTTGTTTGTATTTTATTTACTATATTTTCTTCTATAACTCAGATGCTATGTTGTGTTTGACTATTCCTGTACCCCTGGCTACTTTTCTTGACTTTTATCATATTCATTCCCACCATTCATGTTCTTGCCCACCAAGTTTGATCTTATTTTTGTGTGTGTACGTGTGTGTGTGTGTGTACGTGTGTGTGTGTGTGTCTGTGTGTGTGTGTGTGTGTGTGTACGTGTGTGCGTGCGTCTGTGTGTGCGTGCGTGTGTGTGTGTTTGTTATCTTTTTCAAAGTGAATAAAAGTCAGAAGTTAGAATACAATAATCTGTCTACAGCAGCCCCACACATAAAATCCCTGCAGCCACAGCACAGAATAATGTTTCACAACTTGCCCTGTGCTACTTTCAGTTCAACAAGAGTTAAGTTGTGTGTGAACAAATTAGGGCTCTGTGGGATATTGTAAATATTGGTCATGGGGAGAATTTGGTCGGAGTCCCTGCCTGCACTCTACACTATATGTACATCAACTCTACATACAGGGACTCTGACAATACCTAACTGTTCTCTCTCTCTCTGTTGAGCTACACATGCCACCCCTGAGCTACCAGTACCCCTCTCTATTCTGCTTCCGGTTGATGATTGGTGAAATGGGACACTTCCACACTGCCATGAAGACACTCTCTCTTCCTCTCAAGGTTTCTTCCTATTGCCATCCCAGGGAGTTTTTCCTTGCCACCGTCGCTCTCGGCTTGCTCATCAGGGACAAACTGATTCACTACTCTCACTTTACATTATTGTCTTTGATTGTGTACAGCTGCTTTGTGACAATGACCATTGTAAAAAGCGCTATACAAATAAAGTTGAATTGAATTGAATTGAATTGAATTGAACTAGGAGAGCTGGACAGGGCCATAGAAGGTCCTTAACCCACCATCTTGATTGGATTATGCTCCATTGTGCACAGAGGAACAGGATGAGCATAGCCAGACCTATAGCAATGGTGTGAATGTCTGTGTCCAAACAATCGGAAACAGACTTCATCATGGTGGCCTGTGCTCACTGCAGCACTGTGGAGCTCGATTGGCATTTGCCCTAGAACATCAGAATTGGCAGGTCCACTACTGGCACCCTGTGCTTTTCACAGATTAAATCAGGTTTACCCTGAGAACATGTGACAGTCATGAAAGGGACTGGAGTAGCCGTAGAGAATGTTATAGATCCTGTAACATCATTCAGTATGACTGGTTTGGTGGTGGGTCAGTGATGGTCTGGGGAGGCATATTCATGGAGGAAAGCACATACCTCTACAGCAGTGGTTCTCAACCTTTTTTTTCAGCGGGCCAAGTTCAAGTCTCACAGGCCACACATCATTTACATATGATGTCTCCAATGCAAACTAACTAGATATTAATTTACCTAATTGATTACAATTATAGATTTATTTTTATTATTATTATTAGAGAGTATATTTCTTCTTACCATTAAGGGGACACCTGATGTTGTCTGGAGCAGAACACTTCGGTGAAACTCGGCTGAAAAGGTGTAACAGCACAATGAAGTCTGTAAGACAGGCATGTAAATGCGTGCAGAAGTGTGAAAGCAATGGCTAGATAGTTTTTAGTTGTTCTGTCAAATTCTCAGACACTTCAGAAATTCAACGAGTAACTGCTGTAATTGCTTTTTGCTGTGGAAACTTTTTATCCTGCGAAATTTTCTCACTCTTGTTGCTCAGATCATCACACAGACATTGTGATTCCAGAAAACAGTTCTTAACTAGCTTCCCATCACTAAATGGTTTGCCATGTTTGGCAAGGAGCCAGGAAATTTGAATATTGCTAATTTCATGGCCCGAGACTCTTTTAAGCTAGCTCACATTGTATCTTGAGAGCTCTTTCCTTAGATCCAAGTGGATATTTCTTGTCAAAATTGCATGGGTGGTATCGAAAATGTCTTTTGACATTGTAGGTTTTGCATACACTCAGTATTTTTCTACAGAGCAAGCAGAAAGGCTGTCCATCTAGCTCGTTGACCACAAACTGATTCTTCCATCCTTCAGTCACTCTCCTACCTGCACTGCTGATGCTACAACTCTTCCTTGTTTGCATGTGTTCCTTCAATAGTATTTTTCTCACATCCTCTAATGTCAAATCTGTCCATTTTGATTGTTAATTGATGACTCATCTGCCAGCACAGTGCTTATAATTGTTTTGCCAATACTGCGAAGTCTGAAAACAGTACATAATCCCCAAAATTATTTTATATATATGAAGAAAATTATTCTTACAAACTTTTATTTGTTTAATACATTAAAAAAATATAACATGAATGAACTAATGTGTTTTTTATGTGTTCACCATTGTGGGACGCATTTGCATTTGTGACGGGCCACATGTGGCCCGTGGGCCGTGGGTTGAGAACCACTGCTCTACAGGCTAGACAATGGCACCGTGACTGCATTAGGTATTGGGATGAAATCCTTGGTGATGGGCTTTCCTGTACACCGATAGAAAGAGATGCTACTGGGCTTTCTTGGTGATGAAGCTAGCGGTGACCAGGTTTTGAGCCAGATTAACACTAAGAAATCTGATGCCCCTGTTGATCTCCATGGAGTATCCGTCAGTGTATAGTGGACAATGGTTGCTCTGTGCTGTCTAAAGTGGACTGAGCACACAGCCTTGAGGGTTTCCAGTGCTCTGTACGATCAAGCAGGCACTGAATGAGACCAAACAGTGTTTATAGGTAATAAGTAGTAGTACTATTTAATCAATCCAAATTTTAAGTGGGAGACAATGTAATGTATATAAGGAGTAATGTGTATATTGGTTTTAGTTAGCAGTAGCTTCTGGAACGAGTTTGTTTATGTACCAACTGGAACATCCACACAGTAAGTCATTACCATAATCCAACACAGAGGTAGAAAAAGCAGGAACTAGCTTATCTGCATCATGTAGTGATCTTATACTTCTGAGATATGGAATACTGTAGCACATGATGAAGCATAGAGGCCATCCAGAGTTAAAATGTACAAAATACAAATCTCTGGCTGCATGTGGAATTAGTAAAAGCACTTGTCACATTATCCGACTTTTGAGCTGGTGCCTCCCTCTTGACTTTGATGAAACATTCAACTGTGTGTCTTTAGTGTAACTGTAGAAGCTGATACCATGTTTATGAATAATTTTACTTACTGTGAATAAGGAAAAAAGCAATAGGACTAAAACAAAACCTTGTGGAACACCAAATATTACCTTGTTATGCATAGGAAAGTCACCATTTACACCTACAAACTGATAATTATCAGTCAAAATAAGGTCCTGAGCCAGAAAGGAGTTATTCTCACAACTTCAACAACATTTGCTAGCTTATAAAGTAGCACTAAGGCCAAGTAACCTAAGGAAGGGAACATAAACCTGATTAGAGGCCAGTTACTACTTTAATCAGAGCTGTCTCTCAGGAGATGTAAATCCTGATTATACAATTCATAATTTTTTTCCTATGTAAAGCATAGCTACTAAAGCCTTTTCTAAGATTTTGGAGATAAATTGGGAGGTTTGACATTGGTCTAGAATTGGTCAGCTGATCCCCTTAAATATTTTTGCCAATTTTATGTTGCAGCCTGATCTTAAATCCTTCAAATTATTAATCAGCATTAATCAAAACTAATTATACCCTTTAGAAAGGTCTGAATACTTTCTGAATGCATTGTATTATTACAAAGATAATTTTCAATGAGAAGAGATAATGAGCTGAGATTTGAGGCTTCAGAGTGTGGAAAATTGACTATATTTTCTATTTTCAATAATTTACTGATTCAAACCAGAAACCATAACCTGCTGTAAGCTACAACAGGACACTGCATAGGGATGAAGCTACAGCATACTGCATTGGACCAAAACTATTTACACAACCATCCACATAGTAACCTCTGACTGATGAAGGCGTATATCATTAGCTCCTTTGTGAAAATGCGGACACTCTTGCTAACCTACCCTTGCATCTGGATGTGCACCCTTAATGCTGTAATCTTTTCTGTCAGAAAGCTAACTACAGTAAAATTATCACAAATAAAGCTACTACTAACAATTTAGGTAGAGCAGCTAAACATCCTGCATTAAGCACACTGAACAGTCTAAAAGTTTTGCAATACTGAGTGATTAACATCCATTAGTTGCAGATTTGTTCATGCTCTTTTAGACAGGTGTCATGGATCGTCTCTGCAAAAGTATTGTTCAAGAGCATGAACATTACAAATGTTGTAATATATTGTTATGTGAGTCAATACTGGGCATTATGGTAAATTCCTTTTATGTTACATCTATCTATGCTATGCATTATGGTAGTCTTCGAGCATGCTAAGTTGCATTGTTAACATTGACACAGGTGAACTGCTGCCGTTGTATTTCCAGGCATGCACAGTAAGGTTTCTGTGCTAAGTGTCTTTCATGTCATTCCTTAAACTCCATACTATAATAGTGGTGATGAAGTGGATTTTGAATCCTCAGTGCATAAAATAGCAAGGATTCCACCTCAGAGGAAGAAAAAAGAGTGACAAGGAAGAGGAGGGAACTGATTTTGTGCACAAAAAATAAAGAGTGAAAACGTGAAAGAGTGTGCAAATCACAAGAAAAAAAGAAAGAGAAAGACAATAAATAAATATAACACCAAGGGTAAGAACGAGTGCCTGAGTTTGATAGTACCAAAAAGGACTTTGATAACTATTTGGAGAGATTGCTGCAAATAAAATCGAGTGGGGAAAAAGACAAATGTGTTCCTTAGCTTTTTGGAACCAGTGGAATGTGGCCTTTTCAAAAGTCTAGTTGAGCCAGGAAAGGTGATTGATTTATCATACTAGGAAATTACTCACACCCTCTCTGATCATTTCAAGCCCAAGCCAATTTTGACGCTTCAGATTTTACCAACACAAACAAAGTCCTAAAGAAAGAATATTTGCTTACATATTGGCATTAAAACGACTGGCATATTCATGTGAGTTTGGAACATTTCTAGATGCTGCTCTCAGGGAAAGATTTGTGTGTGATCTTGCAGGGGAAGTTTATGAAAAGCCTGTGATGTTGCTCTTGCATTAGAATTAGAATAGAAAGGACACCAAGCAGCTGAGTGTGCAGACAACAGGGAAGGACTCCAGTGTGTATAAAGTGCAAAATGTCAGTGGTAGCAGAGTAAAATATAGAGGACAGGGAAGTTCCTCAGTACAGTACAAAAACAGGGGTTCAGTAACAGCCTTTTACTAAGCAGAAAAGCAATTTTTAATGGAGGCAGCCATCATCCCACAGTGTCATTATCTATTACGAAACAGTCTAGGGTTGGGACGCACAGCGTGAGGAATGGCACAGGATTATGTGTAATAGATAGGTATGGTGCCCCAGAGTTTAGAAACAAGTGCATCAGTCTCTGGTTGGTGTTTCAAATCTGATGTAGGAACAATAATGTGTTGTGGCCTGTAAATGCATGGACTGGAGCAGGAGTGTCACCGAGATAAACTTCAAAATGCTGTAAAGCAAGCAACAGCGCAAGGGTTTTCTTTTCAATAGCACTGTAGTTCAGCTGATGTTTCAGGAATTTCTTAGAAAAGTGATCCACCCCATGACTGTCTACCTGAATTAGCACAGCACCAGCACCGGCACCACTGGTGTCTTCTTCCAGCTAGAACGGCTTGGTCATGTCATGTGCAGAAAGAACTGGAGAGCTGGTTAGAAGGAGTTTCACTGAGATTTTACAGAAACAATGATAGTATCCAGCCATGCCTAGAAAGCTTCTGAGGTTTGGTCTGGTATTAGGAACAGGAAATGCAAAAAATGGTAAGTAAGGTTGTGTGGCAATTAAAAAGTCACCTTACTATAAGCACACACAAAAGCATGTTTAGGTACCATCAACTGGCCTAGAGAATTTCCACAGCAACTGCGATTTTCTAAAACACGATAGATCAAATCCTCCAAGGACTTCAAAATGTAGTGTGTTGTATGGGAGCTATTCTAAACTCTGCACCATTGGCTGAAGAACACCTGGTTGTACCGGATAAAGTGCTTTCATGACTTCAACAACATGGAGTAACAGTAAAAAAAAATCTAAATCTGAATTTCTCTGAGGATTCTCTGAATTATGTGGAATACTTTAAGCTTAAAGAGGCTATTGTGAAGGCCTCTATCCCAACATTATCTCAGAAGTGCCCTCTCTTCTGGGATTTTTGAACTACTATGGAAAGTATCTGGCAAATCTTTCAACATAGTTGCACCCACTTCATGAATTGTTGCAAGCGAGTTCCATCTGCTATTGGATCATAAAATAATGGATGCTAAAGGATCATAAACCCCTACTTGCAATACTTGATCCAAAGTCAGTAATTCCTACACTGGCTGCTCAACAGTGGACTTTGTCCTTGCTGGTTTAGGATTATGACATTGAGTACTGAGTATTGAGTATGACACTGAGTCGCTCTTCTGATCATGCAAAAGCAGACATGTTGTCCAGATTACCGGGCGAAAACATTAGGTAAGGAAGGATCAGCTGTATACTGTGCAAGACAGGGAAAGGCTACTGTCTGAGCTGCAGGAGGGTAACCCATGAATTAGAATGAAAGCATGAGTTGGGTTGAAACCAGCCATCCTGTACCCCTTTTCACCCATGGACCTAGGCTATAACACCCTGGGAGCACATTTACATAGACTATGCCAAAATAGATAAACAGCACTTTTTAATGGTTGTGGATGTTCATTCAAAATGTGTGGAAATCTTCCCCACTAAGCTGACCACTGCAGAAAGGACAATAAATGTCATGCATCATCTCTGTTTACTCAACTACCTGTAATTTGTGTTTTGGAAAATATTTGAACCGGCTCAAATTCAGCACAAGGTTCGGAGGACCTCTGCAAATGTTGAGGGTTGGTCATTCATAGGTGGCCAAGGAGCTGTCCAAATAGTTATTAGTATGAACCGTAAAGCCGTTCAAACTTGAAATTTGGTAATGTGAATGTATGAGCTAATCTGTGGACTTTTGCTTGATCACTAATTACTGTAAAAGCATGGCTGTCATTGCCTAGTCAGGTTTTAGCAGGCATTTGATAAGGTTTTCATTAAGTTACCTTTAAGTAACTGATGTTATGGCCACAATTAGCCAATCAGCAACTACTAGTACCATCAAAAACCTTGTTTAGTATGTTCATAGTATGTCCTCTTTCTGGTTTTATGTTTCTTGAAAGGACCAGAAAGGAACTGGCCCTAATTGCAATGATTACATTACCCAGGTAGTGCTTTTCTGTCGTAAAACTGGTAATGCAGACTATAAACCATAGGTCTTACATCCACCCGCTGCTCAAGTAAGAGAGATGAGTCCAATCAACCTAATAGTGGCACTAATGTGTTTTAATTAATATTCTTGCTCCTTATCCACCTAAAGGGGTTGCTATAATTAATTAATTAATTTACCTTTTGTGTTATATCTTCTATATCTGAAGGGAGTCTGCTGTATATTTTTGGCATCAGTTTACAAAAAAAACACACTCTTTCAAACTAGCCATTAATCTGATCAGCATGAAATATGCAATCGCACAAATAAAGGTTGCAGACTGGCCAATTTGTTTGACCAACATAGGTAATTAACTTTTAGGCTATTTCATGTATACTGTATATTAATTTAGCTGTATCTTCTGAATGCAAAGTTTTTAAACTTCAATACTTAGAACTCTCTCTACCCATCCCCAAATATACAGGGGTTTTGACAATGAAATTGGCCAAAATACTATTGGAGGTTTCACGTCCTAGAATAAGAGTGTAGTATAATGGTTGAATTAGCAGAACAATACCACAGTTGGATATAAGATATTGCAATCCACAGATTAAAATTAGAGACATATCAAAATTCAAAAGAGGACAGATTGTTGGTGTTCGTCTCGGTGTTGCATCGTTGACCAGGACAGCAAGTCCTGTACCCAGACTGTATCCAAAAAAGCATAAACCCACAATGGTCCAACTCACCACAGAAATAAATGTACACCTCAACTCTC
>JAOTRN010000019.1:18333998-18345906 GCA_028566695.1 Bagroides melapterus | reverse complement strand
AGGCAGTACCTGGAGGATGAAGGAATTGAAACAATTGAATGGCCTTCACGATCCCCTGACTTAAACCCAATAGAACATCTCTGGGACATTATGTTTCGGTCCATTAGGCGTATATTCTTCATTTACTGTTACTTTATAGAAATGTTAAGTTGCTATATTTAAAAAAAAAAAAAAAGAAAAGAAAAGGTAAATCTCTGTATTAAAGCAAGTGCCCTTTCAAATGCAGACTTCTACCTAAGGTAGAGAAACAGTGGGATTGGTCATAGGACCAGGAAGTCTGCTCCTCGCCTTTTAGACTGCTGAACTATATGACTTTTATTACGGATTTCAGTTTTACATCCATATGAGGTGCTGATAGCATATATTTAATGATTTTATTTTAAAAACCTTGCTTAAAAACCTGTTTAATTCTTCCCCCTTTGTATGTTTTTGTGTGCCTGATGTATACAGTGCAATGTGAAATCAGACCTAACTAAAACTAGATAAAGACAACCCAGTTAAACAAATGATGCAAAAACAGAGTTGTTAGAATTATTTTTTAAGCAGAATTACGCAACATTAAATATGTGTCACATATGTGAACCTCTAGGTGTATGAGTTAACTTAATTGAAGTCAGGTCTGAATTTAGCAGGCCTTCCTGTGTTTCAGGGTTATAATCTTGAGTTTTTACTATCAGGTCAGGTCTTCACTACACAGGTACAGGTGCATCTCAATAAATTAGAATATTGTGGAAAAGATAATTTATTTCAGTAATTCAAATCAAATTGTGTAATCAACTTGTGTATTATATAAATTGAATACACACAGACTGAAATAGTTTGTCTTTGGTTCTGTGATGATTTTGGCTCACATTTAATAAAAACCCTATCTATCTAATATCTAATATCACAAAAAATTAGAATATAGTGACATGCCAATCAGCTAATCAACTCAAAACACCTGCAAAGATTTCCTAGGCCTTTAAAATGGTCTTTAAGTTTGGTTCACTAGACTACACAATCATGGTGACGACTGCTGAATAGACAGTTGTCCAGAAGACAATCATTGACACCCTTCACAAGGAGGGTAAGCCACAAACATCCATTGCCAAAGAAACTGTATCCAAGCATGTTAACAGAAAGTTGAGTGGAAGGAAAGAGTGTGGAAGAAAAAGACTGCCCACACTGCCAAAAGCACCAAAAGTTGGTTAAATTACCATGGTGTTGGTGTGCTTGACTGGCAGGCAAACTCACCAGACCTGAACCCCATAGAGAATCTATGGGGTATTGTCAAGAGGAAAATGAGAAACAAGAGACCAAAAAAATGCAGATGAGCTGAAGGTCACTGTCAATGAATCTTGGGCTTCCATACCACCTTAGCAGTGCCACAGACTGATCACCTCCATGCCACACTTTTCATTACATTACGCTGGTAGACAAACATCTCAAATAATACAAAACAATTAGGTGCAACATATTACTCACATATTACTCACGATTAATTTCCTCTACTCACGCTATATATATATATAGCAGGGAAGCCCTAGAGGGCCAATCTTCGAATAACCATCGGCGTTGATATGTCAACCTTCAGCAACTAAACAGCTGAGTACTAGTTTGTTGAGCTTCCACTGGACCATCATGTGGAGCGGCATCCTCAACTGGCAATACAGCAGAGGCACGCCGCCAATAGTGTCCGCTAAAAATGGGAGGGACCCTTCACCAAACATGATGCTGAGCAGCGTCCTCCACTGGACCATTGTGTGGAGTGGCATCCTCAGCTAGAACAGAAGCGGAGGTTTCTTGTTAAGGAAATGGGGCAGGTCCACATGCTTGAAAAGATGTTACCGTAAAGCGAGCAGGTGGTGAAACAAATTTCCTCAAGATTTCCGGAAGTCCTGAATCTATGCCAGCTCATGATGGTCCTTAGAAAAGAGAAGGAACCCCCCGGACAAACCCACTGGGTCTGCAAGTAGGTCGGTCATTCTATTAAGTGGTCCCGATGACTCAAAAGCAGGAATCAGACCCAGATGCAGGAGCATAGGGAGAAATGGCTTTAATAAACACACTAGATTATAACTATACATAAACCAAACACGAGACACATATGGCACAGGTAACCTGACATAACGAAACATGGAAACTTGGAAGCGCATCCAACCATGCCGCATGAACATGAGACAATGATGACAATCGGGTACAACAGTGCATGACGGAAAGGCGGAACAACATGGAAAGGCAATACACAAGTCACATGGGGAATACACAGGCAAAGCCCACTATGATAAATGGCCTGCCAGCACCCCCCAGTGGTCTGAACGGAAATCGTCCCAGTTGCTCCTAACACATAAACACTCTAAAGGCAAACTTAAAAATGTAATGTATAAACAAGATTTTTCAAGTGTTAAATAGAACTTAAAAAGTGTTAAGTTTATTAACTGTGTATTGTAGAAAACTCTCAGATGTGGCGTGAGGAGTATATATAACATAGCAAGTGTCAATAGGTTTTTCCGTAGTGACACTGGTTCATAAAATTTTGAGAAACTCATAAGGCATCACATGCTAAAGGACAGGATTTTTGAAAATGCTCATAAAAATTGCTCACATAATCTAAAACATTAAACATGCCTTACATTCTGCAGAACTAAAACCAAGACAGATTTGTGTGCTACAAATAACACAAGAGCCATCCTCTCATTTCAGTCTTATTCCTTATCTAGGCTGTTTTTCTGTAGCATAGATTTCAAAGATTGGTGAATTCTTTCAAGTGCACCTTAAAGTCAGGATGACAATGTTGTCATAAACTGTAGAAACGTCTTGGAGCAAAAGTTAATTCCATTTGAACAACCTTAGGTAAACCAAAAGTGGTGAAAAATATTTCAAGTGCTATAACCACAAATGGAAGTGGTGTGTGTGTCACCACTTCAGCTTCTGGGAAATGGATAGCATTTGAAAAACCTTAGACAAAAGTGGTGAAAAATATTACAAGTTCTGTAACAACAACTGGAGGAGTAATTCAGGGAAATGGGTAGCGGCACACATTATTGTAACTTTTGTTTCTGAACTGGTTTTAGGCTTGGGCCAACATAATCCACAAGGTAATGATGAAAGGGCTCCACAGGTACAGCAATACAGCAAAGGGGATCGGAAGGACTTGATTCGACTTTCAGTTACACTCACGGACTGAGAGTGGCAAGACTTACAGAATTGTATTACATTTTTCTTAAGCAGAGGCCAAAATAAATATTTAAGAACATTTTATTATGTTTGATGCCTAAATGTTATGACCAAGGGTGATCATGGGCTACCTAAAGTACATATTGCCTGTAAACAGAATCTGGAACCACAATCTGAAAGACACTGTATAATTCTTCATCACTGTGAGGTGGCCATTTGCACATAAGAACACCTTTCTACAAAAATTGGTGCCTTCTTTTTCACCACTTCTTTAGAGTTAGACACAGGTGAAAAATGTTTTTAATGGGTTGCTTAAACATGTAGCTCACAAAACTTTGGGGTAGGGGAAAACACCCCAGGCTCTGATACAACATCTTTAATGAGAAATGAGTCTGAGAAATCAATCACATCTTCCAAAACATGGGCTTTATGATGGGGTATATGTCATAAAGCACAGTGGGGTGATCATGTCATTTCATCAATAAATAGAGAGTCAACGGGGCTATCCAGAACTTCTAAGACTGAGAATTTCACTGTCAACTGTCATTCCCCAAAATAAATGCAATGTTTCCACAGGTAAAGACTGATACACAGCTATTCTAATATCTGCTGTTAGACGGATATTTTAGGTCATCTTGTGCACAGAACACCTGGTGGAGAGGAACCTGAATATAATGCATAGCAATCCCTTTACAAATGATACTTTCCACAGCTAGTAAATCTCCAGGCAACATAAATGACATTGTAGTCCCAGAATCAAAAGAGATTTTAACAATAACTGGGCTCTGCTTATTATCTACCAACAGCACCATATTTTACAAACCACTTCTAGGCTCAGTTTGAGGCGCTGAACAACACAACGGTGAGGAACCATTCCACCTTCACTGGACTACTCGCGTATCGTCCAAATCACTCCACGAATGATGATGCTATGCCCTCACCCACCTGGACAATAAGGACACTTATGTACAAATGCTGTTCAAAGTCTTCACTTCAGCATTCAACACAATCAACCCTCAACACCTGATTGAAAAGTTGAGCCTGCTGAGCCTGAACACCTCTCTCTGTAATTGGATCCTGGACTTCCTGACTGGAAGACTTCAGTCAGTCCAGATAACAGCATCTCCAGCACCACCACTTAGAACACTGGTGCCCCTCAGGGCTGTGTACTCAGCCCATTGCTGTTCACATTGCTGACCCACGACTGTGCAGCACAGATCTAATCATATCATCAAGTTCGCCGATGACACAACCGTGGTGGGTCTCATCAGCAAGAACGACGAGTCAGCATACAGAGAAGAGGTGCAACAGCTAACTGTATGGTGTAGAGCCAACAACCAATCTCTGAACATCTAAAATTAAGGAGATGGTTGTTGACCCTCAGAAGAGCACAGAGTGACCACTCTCCACTGAACATTGACGGATCCTCTGTGGAGCTTGCCAAGAATACCAGATTTCTTGGTGTTCATTTGCCAGAGAACTTCCCCTAGTCACTCAACACCAGCTCCATCACCAAGAAAGCCCAGAAGCATCTCTACTTCCTCCGAAGCCCTATCCTCCCCCTGTCCTGACCACATTCTATAGAGGGATTATTAAGAGCATCCTGAGCAGATGCATCACTGTCTGGTTTGGGAATTGCATCATCTCAGATCACCAGATAGTGAGGACAGCTGAGAAGATCATTGGAGTGTCTCTTCCCTGTATCTGCAAAGCCCACAGCATTGTGGATGACCATCATGCCATCTGGAAAAAAGATAGCGAAGCATCAACCAGACTCTGTAATAGTTTCTTTCCACAAGTCATCAGGCTCCTCAACAATTGAACTGAACTGTACAGAGCACACACACACAAACTGTGTGGACTGCACTGATCTACACCAAATACACACTCATCCAAACATTCATCCACATCCACACCACCTATATAAAACTGTTTACTTGCTGTTTTGCACACTGTTTTTGCTATCTTTGCATATCCAGTCAACTGCTGTTTTGCACAACATATTACCTCATCTCGTATAACTGCCTCCATCAAATTTAAAGTTCATTCCTGTATTTTTGCACATGTACTGTAGAATGTACAGTATGTATACTGGTCGGTGCTGCTTTTGTGTATTGTCTTTTGTGTTTTGTATTGCATTTTGTATTTTGTATTTTATTGTCTGTCTTTTGTGTTGCACAGCTGTAGTTTATGACTAGGACTAACTTACTATGTCTGTGCTGTTCTATGTAGCTGTTTTGTTGTATGTAGCACCAAGCTCCTGGAGAAACGTCTCATTTCACTATGTACTGCATCAGCTATATATGGTTAAAATGAAGAATAAAAGCTTCTTGAATTGTTTTGACTTGACTTGAAATGCCAAAGTATGGAGGAAGAAAGCTTCTGGTCATGATCTAAAACACAGGTCATCTGTGAAACATGGTGGAGGTTGTTGATTGTGAGGAGTCGTTCTAGGTTATTTTACTAATAACCTTGATTTTCAAAAGGTTTCCTTTTGTTAAAAAAAGCATGAGCATTGCCCCTCAGTTGAAAGTTTGTACGGCTAACTAGTGCAGTAGACCTTTAAAGTTTCATCAGAGTAGGTTTGAGTTAACCCTGAACCCAGAAATGTGACTTTTCTGACTATTCCTGTGACTATTGTGACTATTCCTGTTAAAGATCTCAACTTGACTCACCTTATCCTTGCCCCATCACAAACCAAAATTTGGACATGATCTCATTATCTCATCTTCTGTATGCCTTTCAGGTTTCATGCAAATCAGTGTCAATTATTTGAATTGGAGATTTTTTTTAATGCAAACAGTGACATTATTCATGCATCTTGTGTTCATACAGGACAAATTACACTGTGTACAATATACTTAAAATGTAAGTACATTTCAAGTGAGGTATACATTAAGTATACATCACTTAAAATTTGAAAGTAGAAAAAATGTAAGAACCTAAACGATAGGGGGCAGTAATGTACTACAGCCTAATAAGCCTTTTACAGTCGACGAAGAAAACGATTACGGTTATTACGGCTCTTGCTTTAGTGAACAGAAGGCATAAACAAACATGGATCTATTGTAATATCCCTTTTGGTCTAGTCAAGTTTTCGCTATTTTCTTTCTGATATATCACTCTTCGTTACATTTACCGGCCGCCAGGAGTTCTTTGATATAACTTACGGTAACAGTTTTCTCTCTAGATCCCAGCTAGTTGTGTGATTGCGAAGACGACAGATTAAAATGTCATGAAGAGGTTCCCGATGGATCGCAGTTAACTTATTTTATTATTAAGCCAAATTAAATGCGCGTCACGCAAAAGTATGTAATTAAAATGTAATGTCTGCGTCTCGCGTGTACTTGTCATGACCACGTAGTGAAGTTGGGAACCAAACTGATTTATGCATGGGAAGGTAACTGCTACCACCACCAGGTTGTCTGTTTAGTATCGCACGTGTAATTACATCGGAAAGAGTTTTAACTTTTAAACGATTACATAGCGCTGAACACAACGCGGAACGTTGTACCTTTCAAACCACAGATGTTAATCTGTGCGTTTGATAATGTTTGATACAGTGAATACTTTCTCGAACACCATAAAGCAAGTTTGTCCTCTGTGACAGGTGCGTGTGATTCTGCACACAACTGGAAACAATTGTAGGCCACTTGTCTTCACCGTGATCAATACGAGCTGAATAAGCTCCTCGTCGTGATGGCCTGGGCTCTTAAACTGCCGCTCGCCGATGAGGTGATCGAGTCCGGCCTGGTCCAGGATTTCGACGCCAGTCTGTCTGGAATTGGGCAGGAGCTTGGAGCTGGAGCCTACAGTATGAGGTATAATTTCAGCCTCGTCATTAAGATCTATACCTTTATATTTCAGACTCAAAATCAAGTCATGCAATATCACCTTCTATATCTAAGTCAAAAGTTCAGTATCTCTCTTTGACTTTTATTTTTATATCTCTCTTTGCCATACTTTACAGTGATGTGCTGGCACTCCCCATCTTTAAGCAGGAAGAGTCCAATTTGCCACCTGATAATGACAACAAGATCCTTCCCTTTCAATATGTTCTTTGTGCTGCCACGTCACCAGCTGTCAAACTGCACGATGAGACACTCACCTACCTCAACCAAGGTCAGTTCCTTCTGAATTATCACATAAGAACATGATATTTTTTTTTGTAACATGACAACCTGGCTTGGTTTAAATTTGGTTGCATTCTCACTCTCAGGTAGAACTTTGGTCAGATCACCAAGAGAGAAGTCATATTAGCAGTACTTAAGTCACTGATTGTTTCACTCAAATATAAAAAGCATGGTACAGCACCTGGCTGATGTATAATCTTTAAAAACAAAAGTATTTGAAAGCTGTATATATACATATACTAACAGTTTTGTTATACAATTATACAATCATATATTTCATGGGTGGGGTTAATATTTTTGCCAGTGTATTAGCAGGATATGTGTATTAGTTTGCTCCAAATCATACAAATTATGCCGTTATATGACTCATTGTGGTCTATTAAGATTATTGACAATGCAATATTTGTGATTTACTACAGTTTTCAGTAAAGTGACATATCTATGTAAGTTTTTCCATATAAGTAATTCTTAAGCAGCCTATAAGGTGATCATTTGTTGATTTACATTAACTTAAAAAATATTTTTAGGTATGTATATTTTTAATGTTTTCCACATACTTATGATTTATCATTCTAAAAATATAACACAAAGATTTTATCACCCAGAAAAGATAAAGACAGGAGAAGCTTTTCAGGTTCATGGAGATTATGGGAATGTATAATAATATTTTTAGCTATATAGATAGGAATTGTTTGCGTCCAACAAAAAGGTATTTAATTTCTTTAGAATTATCGTCATCATTAGTACGATTTGTAAAGTTCTAGATTTGACACTGCATTCATTCTGTATTCTGGATGTCGATTGGCTTATCTCTTGTATCTTTAGGGAGGACATGACTGCTATTTTTTTAATGATAGTTTGTACTATTATACTCCAGTGTTTCATTTGGGAGCTCCTATGCAAAATATGTGGGCAGGTGTGGTAATATAATTGTATTATATTATAAATATATTATATTATAATTGTATTAATTTAGTCAAAATATGCAGCATAATACCTTTTACAGAACGTAAAATACGAAGTGTAAAACATAAGTTTTTATATTTTTCATGTTTCGTCAAATATGCACTTCCCAACACTGCAAAATTTTAAACCACTCTGGCTTTGACTTGCGATTTTGTGATTCACCAAAGAAAATAAACAGTATCAAAATGGCATTTACTAAGGCCACAAAGTACTAACTAACGCAATACTGGCACTCAGTTCCTCCACCTTTTAGGGAGTACAGTACCCTCTCATGAAAAAGAAGAGTAAAATACTAAACAATACTGAGAACAAATAGTATTGTAGTTAACTCCATGCAAGGAAGTGGGTATTGTCCTAATGACTTGAAGAAAATTATCTAAATCCCTGCTTGTCATCATTAGGACATTCTACACTGGCTGTTTAATATCATGATAAAATCCTATATTGCATGTTTTTTTCTGGCCTTAGATTCCTATCTATGCTGTCTATACAGTGGATATTGTGTTTTAAAAATGTGTACGTGTTATTTATATACGTTTTGTTGGATATAATCATTTTCCAAACATAAAACATTTTCCTGGATAGTTTCCATATTAATAGATTATCTAGTAATGATATGTCTTTGAAATAAGATGTCTTAAGTTGTGTAAGTTGTATTCCCAGGGCAGTCTTATGAAATTCGAATGCTGGACAATCGGAAAATGGGTGAGCTTCCAGAGGTCACAGGCAAAATGGTGAAGGTACGAGTTTACTTTGATTTTTGAGACCTATGACAGTGCCTTTGTGGTGATGGCTTAATTCCTCTTGTCTTGGTTTTGGTCAATGCAGAGCATAATTCGTGTGGTGTTTCATGATCGGCGATTACAGTATACTGAGCACCAGCAGTTGGAGGGCTGGCGCTGGAACAGACCAGGTGACAGAATCCTTGACCTAGGTGAGTACTATGACCTGCAAGTAATCCATGCCAATTACTTTTATTTATTGATTGTATAGATTATTTTTGCATATGACAATACACATCAATGATGTACCAATGGTACCTTCAACTAGGGTTAATGGTGCTGGTTAAAAAAATGAGGGCATTTTAGCTTTTGTATGTCAATTTAAGATCATATAGTTTCTCCTCTCTTTACATGCAATACTTGTTTCTATTGACATTCTTTTAAGATATTCCTATGTCTGTTGGCATCGTGGATCCTAGAGCAAACCCCACACAGCTTAACACAGTTGAGTTCTTATGGGACCCATCAAAGCGGACTTCAGTGTTCATCCAGGTTTCCTATCTCCATTCAGTGTTTATTAAACATTGTTGTACAAATGAGGATATAACATGAAATCAGCATGTATAGAAGTGTTAAAACGTGGTTTGCTTATTTTTAGGTTCATTGCATCAGCACAGAGTTTACAATGCGCAAGCATGGCGGTGAGAAGGGGGTGCCTTTCCGCATCCAAATTGATACATTTAAAGAGAATGAAGCAGGAGACTACACCGAACATCTGCACTCTGCAAGCTGCCAAATCAAAGTCTTCAAGGTAGGAACATAAATTGCACTTGTGTGTTTTAACCTCCATACAGTGTTGACACGTGGAAGGTAAAGGTATTTATTTTAAGTAAGGAATGCAGGGTAAATTATGTACTTGTTTGGTAATCTCCCGATATTCATTCTTGGTACTTGTGCAAGTCTCTTTAATTGAATACTGAATTATTTTAATTGGCTAAACCGTTTATGTACCAAAGCTGGTTAAATATAGACTTTTGTTTTTAGCCTAAAGGTGCTGATAGAAAGCAGAAGACTGACAGAGAAAAGATGGAGAAGAGGGCACCACAGGAAAAGGAGAAATACCAGCCATCATATGAAACCACCATCCTTACTGAGGTTTGTGCTTGGGAATTAAGTAATATTTTGTGCAATATTTCAGTGAGTTTGCATCAGAAAATCTTTTTTGCTTCTGCTATCCTAGGGCTGCAGTTAATGTTATCAACAGCAATAACTCAGCTACAGCAGTCATCCACAAAAATGTTTAAAATAAAAATAAACAATTCTTAAGAGCATACCACTTAAGCTGTCGTTTAGATTTATACTACCACTCCTCAGTTGAAGCTATTTTAGTAAAAGCTGTACCTTTCCATGGTAGGTATGATTGGCAGATGGGATAAAGATGATGGCAACTCTGGAAAATATTTTTGATAAGGATTTGACACCAATATTGTGAATATGGGAGATAAATTCTATTTTATTTAAATTTTTTTGTGTGTTCAGCCGAGGGGAATCATGTACTTTTTTTTTTAGGGGGGAACAGTGTACACAACACAGAAACATGTGATGTTGAGAGACAAATGTATTTTGAACCATCTTTGACACTGCTAGGCTACATTGCACATTATGTTGCATTACCTCCAATTGCAGGTTTTGTGATCTTTTCGGGTACAGGGTTTTTGCTGATAGTTCTGTAATTCTCTATAGCCAGTTCAAGGTGTCCCAATAGGATCCATACATTGGGGAAGACTTTTATCACACAGCAAAATGGCCATATAGTGATATGAAAAATTAAGTGAATGATTGTAAATTAGAGGTGAAAGCAAATTTCTCCTTATCAAGAGTCCCAGACCATCTCAACTGGTCCTCTCAGTGTGGAGAATCAGTGACTCTACCTTGAGCCTAGCCACCCTGCAGAGAAATCTCAATACTATTGTCTGCCTGGGATCAGCCAGAAAATTCAATGTGACTGGACATTGTGGACACATAGCTGCAATGTCCAGAGTAGGGGTAAGATGTGATGCTAGCTAGTTGGCAGATTAAAGTGGGGACAGTGTGACCATCGTTGTTTTTGGCAGTTGAAGTAGCCCTCAACAACTAGGGATTGGCAAGGAAAAAGATTTTTATTTAATTGTCATCAAATGTGATGGTGTCACATAAAAACAAGAGACAATGGACTATTTGTAACCGTGTGGGTGCCTTCTCAGGCAAATCCACAGCCAACAGCACAATCTTATGGCCTCTTCTTCACGTGCCGATAATTAGCACACCCCATTATTTAAACCTGAGTTTCTTTACTCAACAGGCGGACATAGTCTGTGCCAGAGTTCAGGGCAGTAATACGCATCAGTGTGCCAGTTGCTCTGGGAGGTTTAGGGTTTAAAGAAGTTTCATTGTGGTTCAGGCCAAAGCTTTGTGATTCTCATTCTCAGATCTCAAACCCCAAATCCTTGCCAATTCAGCGAACGGTTTTCCTCACTGGATTAAGAGCTGATCGTGGAGAGTGGGCCTTCCTGCATTGCCGCTGGCTGAGACTGCCAGAGCAGTTTCCCAATCTGCTACTGTGCGCTTTCTTCCGTGTCCGCATAGTGTAACGTGTTGTAAATTAACTGAAGACCAGTCGAAGAGCAATCGAGGAGACTTGGAAGTATGTTGCAAGAATCTTTTATTGAAGATTAGAACACACTCAGAAGTGCCCATCAAGATCTGCACGTCTGGCTTTAGATTAAGGAGCATAACGTCCTCAGGTCGAATCCCACCTCTGACATTTCCACAAACACTTTTATTCCACTTTACTATTGTTACCGAAGTAACTTGCCCTCCCATAACCAGCCAAAAAAACGGGAATGAGTACACACTGTCTCGGGATCGATTTGATCCCATTAAACATCGTTT
>JAOTRN010000019.1:18288467-18321101 GCA_028566695.1 Bagroides melapterus | reverse complement strand
TCTATATTTTTTCACACCCTGCCCTAAATGTAATGATGAAGATGAAGGTCAAAAGAGCTTAACTATATTGCTTGCATCAGCAGTTGATTGCGTTTGGTGTAAAGATGGTGAGGAAAATGGGTGCTATAGATGCAGAAGGGAAGGTTTTACGGAAGGGATTGGACAAACAATGGGCCAAAGGCGTTGAAATTCAAAAGCCATGAAACTCGGCAGGTAGGTTGGAATCTGATTAGAATGTCAGTGAGGCTCAACCCTGGCAGTGCCACACATCAGTTCGTTGCATAAGCGACTGAATGCAAAGCTCGGTAAATGGACATGTTCTCTGGTGCACCCGGCCGGCGATGGCACACGGGCGGCGATGGCACATGTGCTTGGGCCCGGTTTTTTTATTTATTTATTTATTTTTTCAACCCTTTGGGCACTTATGGGGGTCTTAACATACTCAAAAACTCATGAAACTCGGCAGCCAGGTTGGAATCCGCGGCTGAATGCAAAGCTCAGTACATGGACATGTTCTCTGGTGCACCCGGGCGGCGATGGCACACGTGCTTGGGCCCGTTATCGCTGCTTGCAGCTATATTTTTACATATTGAAACCTAATGTCCAGCGACATTCAGTGCATGCTAGAGACAGAACACTCTAGAGACGGAGGGGAAAGAAGTGGACTCCTGGTGTCATTTCAGCAAGGACTGGTCCTGTATCATACACTGTTGATGTGGGACTCTCTGAGCTCTGGAGGTATCATGCTGGCCAGATGATAATATGTCAAACTGACAGTGACAATGGAGAGGAAATTGGTCCAGAGGGCAGTGATGTTCCTGAGGGGAATCTGACAGATCTTTGTGAACATTCCACATCAGAAGAAACACCACTCCCTAGTGTGGAGCCAAACCAGTGAGGGTCAGCACAGTCTATGGATTCATCCTCAATTAAAACATTGGAAGTGTTATGCAGTCCACCTTGAGATACTAAGCATTATCCAGAATGTACCATTAAGACTCTGGTACTGTTTAGTCCTTAAGGTTCACTTAAAGTCACCTGTTGTATTCTGTTGTATTTGACATAGTACTGATGTTAGTTTTAAAAGAATTAGCACAACATAGTTCTATATTTCTTGTATTACTAGGAGTATTTTATCAGGTGTACAATTGTGGCATGCTATATGTATAAATATAAAAAAAATTATGTCCAGGGAAGGTAACATTGTTTACAATTTACATTTACATTTGTGCATTTGGCAGATGCCCTTATTTAGAGTGACATACAAAAGTGCTTTTAAGTCTCTGATTCACTAGGTTACATACTTCATCAACCTAAAACACATTCTAGATCAAGTATTTTAGGTAGTGTTAGGTCTTCAACCTTCATTTGAAGATGGCCAGTGACTCAGCTGTTTGTACCCCTAGGGCAGGGGTGTCCAATCTTATCCATAAAGGGCCGGTGTGGGTGCAGGTTTTCATTTCAACCAAGTATAAGCCACAGCTGAGAATAATGAAAGCCAAGATCAACTAATTAAACGGTTGGAAGCACATGTGACTTCTGCTTGGTTTGAATGAAAGCCTGCACCCACACAGTCTTGCTGTATAACTACATCTTACCCTGAGAGATGGTGGGACCAGTCGAGAAGTGACGGTAGCTCTAAGGGTGTTGTTCAGTGTGAGGAGTGATAAAGTTTTTTCAAGTAAGAGGGAGCTGGTGCATTTTTGGCTTTGTAGGCAAGCATCAGTGTTTTGAATCTGAAGCGTGCAGCTACCTGAAGCCAGTGGAAGGAGTGCAGTAGTGGGATGGTATGTGAGAACTTAGGCAGGTTGAAAACAAGTCGTGTAGTTGCATTTTGGATCATTTGCACAGGATGAAACTGCATTCACAGCCCTAAGATATAACAGATTGTACAGTGTAAAAGTTAGATAGTGAGCACCCAGGATCACCTGCTAACTGCTTAAAAAATAAGCAGTGTAAAATATGAAAAAAGACCACGAATTGACTTTGGAATTGTCTCCATTCCAAAAGGACTTCAGTTCCCAGCATTCTCCAAGGCAGTGTATCCGTGACGTCAAAGTAGGTATATAATGCTATCAAGTAGCATTTGATTCTCTATTGTTACGTTATAACGAACTGGAGTAATGCGGAGCAGTACCGGTGCTCTGGAAAAAAAAAGGAAGAACTTATTGTTTTAAAACGACATCTTCCGTGCTGGCTAAAGATATTAATGTTTGCATTTACTTGAAGATACCGGTTGTTAAACGCCCATTTAAAAAAGAAAATGGACTCGAACCGGCCTGTTCTCGGTTTGATCTATTTTAATACAGCTAGCTGTTTGCTAAAGCCATCTTCGTCGTTTGTTTACTGCATGTTCTCGTAAAGTATTACCATTTTAGTTTAGCTGACCGCGATTATTGTCTGACGTTCTATTTCCATGTTAAAGAACTCCACCTATTGCCTGCACCATTTAAGTCATAGTCTTCTATTCCTGTATCACAAACTAAATGAAATACAACCTAAACAAAAAAAGTCCTGCATTATGTTCGCTTTGTTCTTAGCCTATGTTTAAATGTTGCTGCATAGAGACCCGGGGCTAGGCAAACCGGGCTTTCCATTCTGACAAGACCACTTTCTCTGGGCTTAAGTCGCCTTTGTCTCATCTGCTCACCCTGTGGACCACCGGTGAATTTCGCTAATAACGAACAAGGATTTCACTGTCTGGAAGGCTTTCTGTTTGTATTCAAGGTAAGGACTCACCCTGACTTGGCTTCGTATAACCTAGAAAATGAATCACGTAAACGATGGCCATCAGCCTGACTATTCTGCTCGCAAATTTAATATTTGCCTTGTCATAGCCTGCTTCGCTCATGTCTTTCAGACAGCTGTAATATGGGGTTAAAGCAAAATGCAGCTTACTCTTAGTTGGAAAAGCATGCTTGCATTTTTAGCTATTGTGAAGTCATTGCTGCTTGCCACTATGCTGAATCGTGTTCACCTGTAGTGTTTTTAAAGTCAGTTCCACAAATGCGAACAATTGAGAAACGTGGATGAATTTTGCGAAGTTATTCGACGTCACGTCACCACATCGTGGCCGGTTGGCTGGGAGAAAGCGTGACGTGTTCATGCACTGAACACACATAACCTAATGTCATAATTATCGGTCTTATTACTTATCTTCGCACGGTTTGGGATGTGCTATAAGAATGTGAACATATTGCAGCACCTCACTCTAGAAGTATAGTATACTAAAAGTATGATTCTCTAGACCCGAGTAAAGCTTTTATCAGATTTCAAGAAAGATTGTTTACATTTACTCATTTATTTGAGTCGATTTATTCAGGAAAACAGTTATCTATTATTATTATTATTATTATTATTATTATTATTATTATTATTATTATTATTATTAATAATAATAATAATAATAATAATAAATATTATGACATTGTCCTTTTCGGCATGTTCAGAACAAAATGTACTACAAATAAAAACCTAATCAGGAGAGGATAAATACTATACTACACAGTTTATTTTATAGGAATTTATACAGTCATGCCCTATACTATATTAATGCATGAAACTCTCTAAGTTCCTGGCCAGCTACTATATTATATTAATAATGTAGACTACTTCTGGGTACCAAAATATGGGACTGGCCTGTACATTTTGGCAGCTTTAATTGCTTGGTAACAATTAAATCTGAGCAAACTAATAACAAATTTAATTTCATTTTCTGCAAATGTTTGTTAAAAGTTACTGTATGTTTGATGAGCATAAACAGTTTGTTTTACAAAATAGACGCAGGCTAAGAACTGCCATTAGGAATAACTTTTTGACAGCATTCAGCAACCACACATTCCTCTAAGGAACTGACTGAGGTTCAGAAAATGAATCTAATTGATGCCTGCAGACATGATAATAGGCATGCAGACATGATGCTAGAGGTCTTCATGGGTCCAAAAATTTGTACCCGAGCCTGAGAAGGCCTGTAAATGTGCTACACAAACCCAACCCGGACCTGTCTAATATTCAAAAGTTGGACCCGGACCCGAGCAGAACCCGAGACATGCCATTAATTTAATAACCTGACCCAATCAGACCGACCTTTTTTTTTTTTTTTTTTTTTTTTTTTTTAAAAACTGGACCCGAAACTGACCGGAAAGACAGACCCGACTGGACCCAATTGGCACATACAGCAAATTGCTATTAACTAGTCAGTAAACAAGTTGCGAAAATAAAAGTTTTGTGTTACCTACTGTTGGTAGCCTTCTCCCTCGTACCTGACTGTTGCATGTGTTGTGTGTTGCATACAACAAGCTTATTACATAGCTCATATTACATTAAACATGGGAGAAAGAATGTATTGCACGCTAAGGCAGGATAAGTCCCGCCTTCTAACAACAAAACACGCACACTGGCGCAGTGCTGACTGAAACTGATCATCAAAGTGCCGACCCTTGTTCTTCAACAATCTACTCTGGTCTTGCACACAGACCTGGGACCTGAAGTAATCAAACCTGGCCCTGACCCGGACCTGACTGGGTATTTAAAATATAGACCTGTACGGGTCCTGGGTTGGGTCTTGGGTTCTCGGGTCCCGGGTCCTCCATGAAGACCTCTACATGATGCATGTCAAAAAGTTTATTGCTCCAGTTATGTGCATTCTGAAGCAGATTCTCATTAAGGAGCTTTCTGTATGTAAGTGCTTCCAGAAAGTATTCACTTTTGCTGTATTTCAGCATCAAACGTTAAATATCAAAAGAATATCAGATGTCTGGCTACACATTAGATGACTCAGATTTTTACCGACCACATACATAAGAACAGTCGCAACGGATTTTTAACTTTATAATTCTATAACCGTGCGCATTAGATGATTCAACCTGCCATTTGTAGTAACTATTTCATGTTGCCATTTCCACAGAGACAAGATTTTGTAGAAACTCTTGTGACTTCAAAAGAATAATAGATATGGAGTTTTTCAGCAAAAAATAAAAAAGAATATGGCTGAAATCCTGTCTGAGAATATGGTATAGGTGCACCGCTTGGCTCAGGTAGTTTAAAGACCTTACTCAGGGGACCAACAGTAGCAGTTTGGTGGTGCTGGGGCTTGAACCACAACCTTCTGATTGACAACCCAGAGACTTAACTGCTTGAGCCACAGAGTTGGCTCATGCATTGTCGTTACAAATGCATGGATTTTACGATATGTCTGTGGGGATCTGTGTTTATCATGCACAATGTTGGATAATTGAAAAGACCAGAGCATTGTTGGCCAGCCTCAAAAGTTTTTTTTTTTCCTCATCCAGTGTCTGTGACTAATATCTCCATATCTCTTTCATTACATAAGCAAAGCTGCAACCACTGAGTACATGAATTGTAGTCATTAGGGACTGCCTTAACATCTAAAAATGAAAAGCTTTCTATGAGTGTGTTTTAACCAAACACTGCACACCAGAGCTGAAAGTGGACATGAGATGCCATGGAATCACCATCTGTCTCCTAAACATGAAAAAGCTTTGGTTAAAGGTTTTGACTTTAAAGAAACCACCAAAGTGACTGTGCATTCACTTTGTCCAAAAAAAAAAAAAAACGATGCAGAGGATCTTTTGATACTCTGAGTGAAAACTTGGTGGCAGAATCTTGTTGGGCGAAACACAATACATTGAAGTGTCAGAGAACAAAGTTAAATGTTGTAGTAACTATGTTCAAAATAGTAGCTGATTCAAATAGCTCTGCTTTAGCTTTAAAATAGCTCATGGTTTACATTTACCTGCTAATAAAACTGAATTCAGCTAAATGTTTTCTATTAACGTTTCTGCTTGATTTATAGTAAAGAAACATTTAGAAATGAAAACCCTGCGAAAACACCATGAATCGTGCACAAAAGAGGAAATCCACACCATTACATCCAAGTTGCAAATTATGGTTCATTCATAAATAATTTTGCCATTTTTTTTGTAAGTTAATCAGTGTCTATATTCTTTGTTTACAGAACCACGGTTCATCTCATTAAAGAAGCTTGACTGGCGATCCTGCTGGTTCTTTCTCAAACCCTACCTCATTTATTGACCACAGAGTTCTGACCAGACTCCCTGCAGTGATTTGATCTAGCATGAATCAGCAGCTTACAAACATTTTCAGTGTGACTGACTCATGAAAATTTTTAATATTTGGAAGACATTTATATATTGGATTATTTTTTCAGGACTCGAAGGCCAATTGAGATGAAAATCTGTGTGCTACCCATTAGGGACCCATTTCTATCTGATAGAATCTCAAATTGGTTACTGTGGGCTTCATCATCTTTGCTTACATAAACTTATCTCTTGTAGATGTGAATAATAGTGATTATCATGTTAAAATGGCAAATTAGACAGCAAGGAAATGGTCACTTAATATTTTAAAAGCAGGAAAAATGACCAAATGTAAGAATCTGTCGTACATTTTGATAGCTAGATGGCTTAGATGATGCATATGAGATGCTTACATTTTTTTTTGCATGTCACACTTAAATGATTGAGGTCACTAAAAATTCCTGAAAAACACACTTGGGTTATGAAGCAGATCCAAAACAGACCAGCAAGTCCTCATCTGAATGGCTCAAAAAGGTTTTGTGGCCTAGTCAAAGTCCTGACCTAAATCCGATTGAGATGTTGTGGCATGACCATAAACGGGCTGTTCATGCTTGTAAACCCTCCAGTGTGGCTGAATTGAAATTGAAATGAAAAAAGTGTGTGCCCAAATTCCTCCACAGTGATTTGAAAGACTCCTTGCCAGTCATCTCATTATAATTGTTAACGCTTGACTGTAGTTAAGGGGCAATTATTTTTTCAATTAATATGAAAAAATTAAAATGAAAGCATCCTGTAATAACTGCATTTTGCATTTACTTGGGTTATCTTTGTATAATATTAAAATTTGTTTGATGATTTAAATCATTTAATTGTGACAAATATGCAAAAAAAAAAATAAATAAATAAAAAATAAAAATAAGAAAGAAGGCAAATATGTTCTCACATTACTCTACCTAGGCGGCCTTGGGTTTTGGCGTTCACGTGGATGTTCCGTTGATGCATACCACCTACATTATTGCAGACCAAGTGAGTTTGGGTTTGCTTGTAAGTGCAAGTGATTCAAATAGGGCAATTTAGGCAGGGAAGACATCAATCTTGGCTCTCTGAATGATGTATTGAAAACTACAATCACTGTTGTGCACTTTCTCAGTGGACCTATTGCCTGGTGTGTAACATTTTTGGTGCATAGTAAACCCCTTGCTTGAGTTTGAGTTGAAAGGGAAATGAATTCAACTTATTTGCTGAATATATGGTCTTTGTTCAGGTTATAGTAGTTAAGATTTACTACTGGTTTCCAAGAATTAAATGATTGTTTTTCTTCTGGCATTTAGTATATAACGTAACTATGGCAAAATTCTCTGAGAATGTAGCTCGGCTTATTTCTTAAAACTACTAATTCCTTACACTGAAGAAACGATTCTTTACTTAGGGCAGCTGTATGCACTTCAGTACATCGTAGTCTGTTTTTGCCTTTTGCTGGTCATTTGAGCTCCCGAGCCATGCCTTTTCTAAAGCTTTTTTGGGTCAACAGTAAATGCAAATCACCTCTGCTATGAACAGGCCCAGTAATGGTATGAGTGATCTAGCAAATTAAATTGTGTGCATTATGCTGATGTGCTAAATCCCATTTATTTTTTCCACTTATTTATTATAATTACAATGGCAGCAACTGCAGCATTGACTATAGCGCTTATAACCTTACATAATGCCTTTGTGAGAGAATACATGGACACTTAAATGAGGGTCTTAGTAAAGCCGAAGTGTTTTACATCATATTCTGTATCATATAAGGAAAAAAAAACAAATTGTATCATGAATATTTGGACCTCCTACTGACCAAATGTTATTTATATCTGCTTAACTGGAGTGTTAGTGTTTGTTATAACCCTCATTTCCTATTGCAATTATGTACATGGACCCATTGATGTTTAAACCTGATTTTTAGCACCCAAAAATGGTAAAGAGGTAATACAAAACCTTTATGTGTCATAACTAGAATGTTGTAAAATGATATTTTGACAAAATCAAAGAAGAATCAAACACAAAATGGCTGACAGGTGTCATAAGAGAGGATCGTCAACATTGATGAAGAAGAATAATTTTAGTTAAAGTATCTGCTTTGGTGACAGAGGAATAGGGACGTGATGTATTTTTAAATGGTTTAGTGCCTCCATGTGGCCAAATATTGTGAGACTTAGTGCATACCCACAATTGCTACTACCAACAAAGTGAAGTAATAAGAATGCCCTGTTTGGCATCAGTCCAACAAAGCACTCAAGGTATGACTCACTTCCTTTTTTTTTAGTGGCTTTAACATGGAAATTCATAGTATGACAGCAGCCAAGTCATTTGCCTTTTTGCCAATTTGCAAAATTCTTTGAAAAAATTGTGGGTAGAGCCCTTGATATGGACCAAAACTGGTGGTCACAGGATGAACTGTATAGGACTAGTTTGCAAACGCTACATTTTGAAAATTAAAAAAAAAAATCCAAGAATCTAATACCGTGTATTCAATTCATCATGACCCAGTGATTCAGCAGAAAACATAAAACTCTAGGGCAAACAGTTTAAAAGTTATAAGCAAAAATATACTCTGACTTTGGCCTGTTGGTGGTGATACAGATATTGTTGGATTGACCCAGAGGGTACCAGATTCCACCAACATCCATCTAGGCCTTACCAAAGAAAACCACTGAATAAACAATAATACCAATATGGCTGAAAAAAGCAAAATGGCTGACGCACAGGTTTCATGCTTTTTCTGGCTCAGGTCCTTTACTCTCATGATGCCCAAGAAATTTGGTTGAAACACCTGCTTTGGTGCCAAAGTTATAGGCATTTGAATTTTTGTTCTTTTTTTTCCTGGTATAGTACCAAATTTGCATGACTTTAATGAAGCATGAAGACATAGCTCACTTCCTGTTTTGGCATCTTAGCTGTGGAATTTCATTGGATGACAGCAGCCAAATCGTTTGACCCAGCAAAATCATTTGAATTACATCATTTTGGTAGGAACCCATCTGTATCTGATGCAGACTAAATTTGGTATTAATAAGATCAATGTTCTAGGAGTAGTTCATAAAAGTTTTTTTCTCCAATCCAATATTAAGACTTTACCAACATTGGGTGCACTGAAATCACCTGTCCCAAGCATTCAGCAGAAAAAAATTCACAAATTTCATAATAATCATATGGTGGCCATAGACTACCAGAAGACAAAGTATAGTAATAATAATTATAATAATAAAAATAAATAATAAAAAGAATTATAAAAATTATAACGATTACACTAGATGCCTAGTGCCTTCGGTTGGTTAACCTCAAATACTTTTGGCAAGGAAGAGCTGCCTGATGGTTGAGGGGGAAAAAATTAGTAATAAATTAAGTTATATATGTAGTCCTAACAGAAACCTTACACACCTCTGGTGCTTGGCCCCTAAACACAGCAAGCAGCAATCTGCAGGGCTCAAGCAGTCTTAACAAAGCTTATGACCCACTGGTTAGTACTTGCCATGTTGAGTTTTGTGGTCATAGCATGATAACTGTGTAAAATGCCTGCCGAAAAGTGATTATCTGAAGGATGCCATGCTTTTTTGAAGTAATTCTTTGAGTTATCATCCTGTTATTAAGTTGAGATGTGACACACCAATTTAATCCCTATAAAATTTGGTGGTATGGCTTTTTCACCGACTTCCTAAATATGACAATGAGCCGCTGTCTGGATAAACCAAGCTCCACCCTACTAGGATTGATTGGTGTGCTTTGACTATATTGTTTTCAACTCTCAAAATGTTTTGATAACTATTATATTTTTTTCAGACTGTAATGAGTAATATACAATAAATATACAATTATTTAGTAATAAAGTAATATACAATAAATTTGTGAATATTGAAGATTTTGAAATTGAATATCTAAATGCTAAAATTATTATATCTTCAGTGGTAAATTAAGCTCCATCTCCTTAGAATTGATTGTGAGTGGCTGCCATATTGTGCACAGGCATTCTTTTTATAATTATTCAGAATTAGATTCTGTTTAGTGGTAAAAATGTAGATAGAATTGTTGGACTAGATTGAAAAACTAGATTTAACAAGTTAAATTGTTAAATTATTAACTTGATTATTAATCTTATTTTGGTGTCACAGACTTAACAAAGTACTGTTGTCTGATATTTATTTGGAGTACTGATGTTATAATTGCTACTGCGATTCAGAGTTAAATAGACTGCTGCTGGATTTATTTGTCTGTTGTGAATTCATGAGCTAAGTATGTATGTTATGTCCTCAGAAAGTCAAGTGTCCATGGAGACGGTATCAGGTCTTGGCTTAAAGCGCAGATTTGAGGAGGTGGACAGCGGCTCACCATGCTCGATGCTCAAAGAATCAGATGATGATGTCTCAAGCAGTGACAGTGTGGATAGCTGTGACAGTCTCAATGCCCCCTGCAGCTCCCTGACACGTAAGAGCCACCAAGGGTGTTGCAGCATTACTGCAAACAAACCTAGATATTTGCTTAATAGAAAGAGATTATTGGCCAAGTCATCTGAATTAATAGCACCTTTTATGAAAATACGAGGTCCACCAGGATACCTTTGCTGGGCCCTTAAGCAAGGCCCTTAACCCTCAATAGCTCAGTTTTATGAAAAAAAAAAATTAGGTAAATGTATCACTCTGGATAAGGGTGACTGCCAAATGCTATAAATGTAAATGTAAAATATGGGAAAATAAATGCAATTGGTAATTATTTATAATGTGCAAATGTTTCTGGCAGGTATGAAGAAATATAATTCTGAAAGCATTCTTACTTTGCAGCATACTTATTTTTATCACTTTAAGTGCAAAGTGAGCAAATAGAAGAAAAATCTAAATCAAATTATTATTTGGTGTGATTTCAAACCAGCATCAATTCTTACACTTTGTACACTTGTACAAAGTCAGGGATTGTAGGATCAGATTTTGGTGTATGATTAACCAGTTATACCAACCAGCTTCAAATGATCAGCAATTTCATATGTAAATCATTAACTGAAACAGAAACAACTGTGTAAGACTGGGTTGAGGTACAGCCATACTCTGCCACTAAGGTGAGGTTGTGGAAGACTGTTTCATGTCACAGCAAGTTCTCTCCCAGGTAAAGATTTCAAAGTAGACTTGGGTTTCAAGATATGCTGTTCACAGTTAGCTGTACAGTGCCATCAGCAAAGAACTGGTGGAAACCAGTTGGAGCCAGGTACACCTTCTTTCTACTGTCCAGTGAAGTCCGGTCAGAAGTGGTCTTCATGTAAGAATTACAGCCAAAAAGCCATACCTCTGATTTGAAAACAAGGCTCAGAAACTCAACTATGCATGAAAATATTGGAACTGGGCTGCAGAAAAATGACAACTTGGGAATAATGAGTCCAAATTTGAAATATTTGGAAGTAGAAGGAGGCAGGCTGTTTGCTGAAGGGTTGGAGTGCAGTACAGTAATGAGTGTCTGCAGGCAACAGTGAAGCATGGTGGAGGTTTGGGCTGCATTTCTGCAGATGGAGTTTTGGAGATTTGATTAGGGTTACTGGTATCCTCAATGTTCTGAAATACAGGCAGATACCATCATGTAGTACCAGCAGGACAATGACCACAAATTTTTACAGCCAATGTCATTAAGAACTACACATGTGGACCAAATTGTAATTATAAGTCAAAAATGGCTGAAAATTGACTAATCTGACATTACTTTTGAATTGTGGTTCAAAAGAAACATAAAAAAAACTAATGAAACTGCACTGGAAAAAATATGGTACCTTTAACTTAATATTTTGTTGCACAACCTTTTGAGGCAATCACTGCAATCAAGTGATTTCTGTAACTCATTAGAACTTCTGCACTTCATGAGCAGGTTTGATGGGTGCCTTATCCAGACTAAATGTTTCAGCTCTTTCCACAGAAGTTCAATAGGATTTAGGTCAGGCCTCATAGAAGGCCACTTCAATATAGTCCAATGTTTTATTCTTAGCCATTCTAGGGTTGTTTTTAGCTGTGTATTTTGGGTCATTATCATGTTGGAGAACCCATGACCAGTGACTGAGACCAAGCTTTCTGACACTGGGCAGCATACTTTGCTCCAGAATGCCTTGATAGTCTTGAGATTTCATTGTGCTTTGCACAGATTCAAGACACCCTGTGCCAGATGCAGCAAAGCAGCCCCAGGACATAACTGAGCCTCCTCCATGTTTCACAGTAGGTACAGTGTTCTTTTATTTGTATGCTTCAATTTTGCATCTGTGAACATAGAACTGATGACTTCACAAAAAGCTCCAGTTTTGTCTGTCTCATCTGTCCAAAGGACATTCTACCAGAAGCTTTGAGGTTTCTCAATATGCATTTTGGAAATTTTTTTATGATTTGCTTTCAACAGTGGAGTCCTCTTTGGTCATACTCCATTAAGTCCACTTTGGCTCAAACAGCAAAGGATGGTGCGATCTTACAAAAAGCAGACAGCACAGAGAATACTTTTCACCCTTTAAATAGGCAGACTGAGTGATTATATGTGTGATGACACATGTGATGCTAATTACAGGACACATTTTAGTTTAGCATGTCCCTATTGTCAACTATGGTCAAATTATCTTTTCTAGGGGTACAATCATTTTTGCCCAGGCCAGTTTCATAATTTTTTTTTTAATGCTTCTGTTGAACCACAATTCAAAATCAGTGTCTGTTTTTTGGGGTTTTTATTTCTTTAACAGAATTGTATCCAGCAATTTTGTCCACATGTGTATCTTCAGCATAGAGAAGAACAAAGAGTGCTGGAAATAATGATTTGTCACCCATGATCAACATCATCTAGTGATTATATGAATAGACAGAAGGATTAAGTCAGCCTTTATCCACAGAAGAACTGCAGTTAGTTCTACAAGATATTTGAAACAACCTACCTGCCAAGTTCCTTAAAAACTGTGCTCAAGAGTAATTAATGCTGTTTTGCAGTTTAAGGGTGATCTCACCAAATATTTATTTGATTTGTATTTCTTATCTGTTCATTTCCTTTCCATTTTCTTAATTGATAAACTATGAATACTTTTTGAACGCATTCTTACGTTGCAGCATTTTTTTCTCACCTATATATATTTTAGAATTTTGTAATCACTTCTTTTCAATTTTTCCTCTTAGCCACTTCCATTCTTAGAAGACAGAAAACCTCTCTGGGCCATAAGCAGGTGCGTTTTGATGCTGTGACAGTTTACTATTTCTCCAGAAGGCAAGGCTTCACTAGTGTCCCTAGCCAAGGTGGTAGCTCATTGGGCATGGCACGGCATCACTGTGCCATACGTCAGTACACACTGGGGGAGTTTGCACGAGAGCAGGAAAGCAGCCACCGCAACATCCTTCGCCAGCACCTGCGTCAAGAGAAACTGAATGCTCGCAAGATGAAGGTACAGACTTCTTACTCTTTAATACAAATTTGTGCTGGTTTAGTTTTGTTTTGCACGGTAAAAAGAGTGATCTTTTTAAACAACAAAAATAAAATTTTGGGGTTTTTCACTATTTAATAAAATGTGTGTATGGTTTAGAAGCATTCTGCAACCTGTTGATTCTGATGTGAATTAGGCAGTAAGAGATGGTATTGTAATACATTAGATCATTGTGCCTGACCATTTCTGCTGTGCCATGTAGCCACCCCAAAATGGTTGAATCATTGATTGTCACATTAGGAAGAAGAAGAATATTAGGAAGAATATTTTTTTTGAAGACTAAAGTAATAATAAAATATAATTAATTAATCTAATAATTAAAATAGATCAATTTGATCTGTGTTATGACTGAATTTAACTTCACTTCCCAGTTGACACGGAATGGTACAGTGCATTGTGCCCAGGCCGACCTGCTGACACTGGATGACGTGTCTGATGAGGATCTAGATGTAGAGGGTGTCGAGGTGGATGATTGTTTCTTCCTACAGCCACTGCCTACCAAGAGACGACGGGCACTATTGCGTGCATCGGGTATTGCACGCATTGATGCCCGAGAGAAAATGGAACTGCGTGCCATCCGGCTGTCACGTGAGGAATGTGGCTGTGACTGCCGGTTCTACTGTGACCCACACCAGTGTGGCTGCAGCAGAGCAGGCATCAAATGCCAGGTCAGAGATTTGCTCTCTGTTTATGTGTAAGAAATGAATGTTCTTCTGCCAAAATTTATATATTTTGTACCACATTTTAAAATTGGTAAACTTTAGTTGTAAGGAGGCAGATAATTTTATGGTGGCTGAACTCCATCTTCAGCTCTGGTGCATGGTTTATAACCTGCTCTAAAAAAATATCTTAATTTGTGGCATTTATTATGGCAACCCATAATAAAACAATGCCAGTTTTTTCTGAATCCATAATTAGTAACATTAAATGGCTATGTCAATACATGTGATAAATACAACCCATTCAGCTGATTTATTTCACTGGAATGCTGAAAAAAGGAGTGAATAAAAATGCACTGTCATTTGAACAATTTACATAGGCTGGCAGGTCTATGTTGTTTCTCCATTTTTCTCTTCACCATGTCTCTGTGCCAGGAAAATGAATGCTAGTCACACAGCATTCACTCTGTATAATTTAATCCTTATTATTTATTTTATAAATTGTAGCAGTTATTATAGCTTTCCATGTCCCTATCCCAGGTGGATCGCATGTCATTCCCATGTGGCTGTTCTAGAGATGGCTGCCATAATACAGCAGGGCGGATTGAGTTCAACCCCGTCCGTGTTCGCACTCACTTCTTACACACAATTATGAAGCTAGACAGAGAGAAAAGACATGTTTTAGGCTCTAGATTTGGAGAAGACTTTAAGAAAGAAACTGAGCTGAACATCGGTCCTTCATGTGCCCGCTCTTCCATGGACTTGGGGGTAGAGGTGAAGTCAGAGGCCTCGAGTGAGCAGGAGCTACTAGAGGAGCAATGCCATAGCCTGGAGCATGAGAACGAGACTGCTGTGCTCCACCTGCAGAGTGCTGAGGAGCAGGAAAGGAGAAGGGAGCAGGAAGATGAGGAGACACACATAGAGGAGGTACCCAGTCCAAAACTGTGCCTTTTGCATGAGGGGTTGAGCAGCCAGGAGGATGTTGGGAGCATGGTTGAGGTAGACCAAATGTTCCTTCAGGACACATTTCCAGGAGGAGCAACACTGCTATGCATCAAAGAGAACCAGGAGGATGCTCTTAGTCTGAATGAGTCACCTTCTGTCTTCTATTATCAGATAGACCATGTAGAGACTGCAACATTTAAGATACATGACAAGCAAGAGGAGAGGCCCAGAAAAGGTGAAGAGCCCCAATGTGGACAAGAAGGAGAGGCCAGGAGCAAATGCCACAAATCCCAAACCTGCATGCAGCATCATCCTGAGAGCTCTACATTTGAGCAACCTTCTCCTTCATGTCCAGAAAGTGTTAAAGAGGCTGTAGAGGTCCAGTCTATCTCTGAACATGGCTCAAGTGGCACAGATTTACAAGAGACTTACCCACTGATGGAAGATGAGGCAATAAAACTTCCTCCGGAAGTTTAGAGCCTGGCAATGCTGCATATATTTGCACAAGACTTGTAGTAAAGATCGACAGCCAACTCTTAGACTGAGAGTCATTAACAGTTACTGACAATGATTTGTTTTTAGAAATGAGCATGCACTATATTTGATGTAATTTCAGTTTTATTGAAAAAAAAAAAATAGAATAATAAATTATTATTATACAATATTAAAAATTAAAACATGAAGCATAGAGGGAAGATTTGAAAGAACTTGAGGAATTGGATATTTCTTCTGCTGCAGGATCAATTTAGTACGTGGTAATAATGGAAATTGAGGCCTTTATGCCTGAGAGCAAACAGAATGAGCCAGGTAGGGCTTTGCAGCTTGCTGATGCCTTGTTTTTTTTTTTGTTTTTTTTGTTTTTTTTTCCCCAGTGGGTTAACTCGATCCATTCAGACTATTAACCGTAAAACAGTAGTTTGAAATGCTCCATGGTTGTTGGTGGGATGTCAGTAATGAAGCTGAACAAGGGGCCCTGATGGCTCTGGAAATTCTTGGTTTTTATGTACTGTTCGCTAAGGGCAAGTAAAGTGTCAAGAACATTAACAACATGAAAGTTAAGCAGCATGATAAAGGATTGTGCAATTATTTTGCACAGGTATTACATTCTATAATCAGAAGTTTCTGGACACCTGGAAATCAGTTGCAACTTAAAATGTGAAGTACAATATTGTCTAGATAATTTAGATAGATTGATTTAGATACAAGTTCCCTAAACTGGAACTCGGGGGTCCCTAGCACAATATGTTCCAGGATGAAGGTTGAAGTGGAAGACCTCACGAGGCTTTCACAGAGCCCTGAAGTCAACCCCAGAGAAGAAATTTGGGATGAATTGAAATGTCACTTGTACCCTAGGACTCCTTGCCTGACATCAGTATCTGGCCTCTTTTGGCTTATTGGACAAATTCCCACAGCTAAATCAAGAGGAAAGCCTTCCCAGGAAAGTGGAGGTTATTATAATAATAAAGGGGAGACATCCTGATGAAATGGGATGTTCAGAAAGCACATGTGATGGTCAGGTACCCACAAACCTTTGAACATATAGTATATTTGTTTGCTAGAAGCTTTTGATGGAATCAATCACAAATGTTGGAGCAAAGGTATGAACTGGTGCCAAATGAGCAACATCTGTTTGAGAAACTTCTTTTTGGTGAAACTGTTTACAGGATGCAAAGAATAATGTGAAATTCTTTAAAAGTTCTGCAGCGCAGTCAGATTACATTTTACCACTGTTAAAAATATGTGTATGGAAAACAAAGTAAGAAAGAGATAAAATGGCACTGTTATTTCACACATGTAAACACGTATTTAATTTATATTGTTAATATTATTGCTAAAATATAGGCTTCATTTGTCAACTCCACTGTTGAGTAATTTCTGGTTATGGTCACAGTGGATCAGGAGTGTGACCATTATCAGGATAAAGTAATTACTCAACAAGAGATTTTTACCAAGAAAATGGCCCTGCCCTCATCTGGAAGTATCACAGCTGAAATAAAAAAAAAAAAAGACTGAAATGAAGTCTGTATTACACACCACATCAGCTCTAAGTTCTGTAGTGATTAGTGTCAAGCATAATTATTTAGCTTAGAATAACCCATAATGTTTAATTCTTTTCACAATCATGATGGCAATGGCAACTATGATTTCAGTCACTGAATATCATTCATGACACATCAATATCATTTTGGGTTAATGAGATTTCATTAATTTATTTGTACATCAGGTCTGTGAATGTATGTGACTTAATGAAGTTTTTCTTTGTATATGCTACTTACTGTATGTGTTCAAAGTTCTGGTCCCAAAAACCCAGAAATCTAGGATGACCAGCAGTCTATATGGAAACTTGGAAGTGCTGTGACTTCTGCAGCTCTTTTCAGTGCTCTAAGCAAAGGATTTTACACTTGGGGAAAAAGAAATTTGTTCTTTTATCACATATATTAATTCCTTATTCCTTCCAGTGTTGTTGAAATTTCTTGCCATTGATGGTGAAACCTCTAAAAGAAATAGATAAATTTTATTTGTATTGTTCTTTTAAAAATTTATGTTGTTCAAGGAAGATTTTTATACAGTATCAAGGTTGTTTAACCCCATTACAGTAAACATATTTTAGCTGGTAATATAAGAAGCAAAATACAAGAAAATGTGTGTCTGTATATGGAAAAGAAGAATTGGTGTGTATGTGAATGTTTTAGCATATATACATATGAATGCATATTGAAAGTTATGTGTGTATGATGGGATGTCCTGTTCAAAAGGTGCTCTTTGTGGTAGGTTTACATATTAGTATAAATGCTGTGTTAAGAATAACATCATAATTATTTCCTGGTCACAGAGATAATCCTATTAGCTGATAAAGATACACTACATTTTAGGTAGCATTGCAAACCTTTTGTCCACAGGAGAATTGTATCAATTGCTCAGTGTATTTATTCTGCTTTAGTTGTCCATATAGCTATGCATGGATAATAGTGAGTCTTTATTTCAATTTACCACTCAGTATTGAGTAAATTGACTGAAGATCATGACCTTTGTGAACATGTAGAGCTGCTTCTCTCACAGCAGTGGCTCGACACTATTTTGAGCCAGTCGTTAAATTTTAGGCAAAGCCTGCAATAATAACCATTTTGCAAATGACTAATCATAAGAGAAAATATATTTGATTTGTACTGTCATGGTGTGACTGAAACTGTAACAATATTTTTGTTTTGTCCTTTACTGTGTATTTGTCTTTGTATATGTTACTGATTCAATGTTCAGTCTCTTTTTGTGTGCAATCTTTATCACGTTGAAGTGTCACACACTATATGCCTGAAAGTGATGAATTACACTGAAGACATGAAGTGGTAAACTGCTACAGACCAAACCACAGTGCACTGATGGAATATGGGGAAAGTGCTTGTCCAGTTTGTTTTGTTTAATTCTTTGTTTTGTGTGTGTGTTTTTCCCCTCCAAGCTTTATCTGTTGTCTTGTTAAAATGTAAAATGAACTATACCAGTTATGTTATCACTGCTTTGTCTCTTTTTGCTTACTCTGTTTTGGGACAACTGCACTAAAAGTAATCCAACCTGTGCGTGTGAGAGATTGAGAGTGACCACGAGCATGTATGTCTGCTGACGTGTTCTAAAGATGATAAGTAAAACTGAATGAAGTTGGAGTTAATAGACTCTAATGCTAACTGTTACCTAAGGAGAAGGAGAAAAAACATTTTATATGAAAATGTGACATAATAAAGTACAAATTAATATAAAATTTGTTTTTCGTTGAATATTTTTAATACAGTCCCTTTTATGCATTTTGTTGGACCAGTAATTTTGGCATAAAGTATTTTTGGCACAAAAAATATAAACAGCTCCACAAATTGATATTATATGTGAAGGTATGTCTTACTAAAAATCAGTGTTCTGTTATATATAATTTATTTATTTATTTATTTGGCTCTTCTCATCCAAAGCATTTCATTGTATTGTTGGCCCTGTGTTGACATGCATTTGACAAATAAACAAAACTTGAACTTGATGTCAAGGAGACACACAAAAAATGAAATATGTATATAGACAATACCAAGCAAGTGCCTTTTATATCTAGTACTTATAACTACTTGTACAGCTTGTTCAAACATTGAGGAGGAACTAATAACTTAAAGATTAAATATATAAGTTATTAGTTCCTCCTACCTAATATCCCTAATATAGCTATTTCTAGTTGCCCTGTATCAAAAACGTGAATATCTGTATGAGTTATTGTAGCCATACACTGAAGAGAAGGTCAGTGTTTTGTTTTTATGTGAGTCAAGTTTAATGGAAGCAATGGCATTTAACAACAAACGTTTTCAAATGTGTTAATAATTGTTAACATAAACTAACATTTGTCATTAATAATGAATTATCATAACAACAAAGAACCATAAAGACAACAACAAACTGTTAGCCTATTCAGATCTCTGTAATTCCATTAAATGCAAAGATTTTTACACACCTGCTCTTCCTCTTCACTCTTTACTAGTGCTTCTCACAACATAGAATATTTTGATGCCATTTTATCAGGAAATGATTCAGTACTTTGTTTTGCAGTGTAATGGCCCTGTTTTGAAAAACTAAGCATCTGTTCCAGTGACTGGTAATTGTTTTAGCACACCAACATTCCTTGGATGAATGCTTCAGGGCAACAGGGAAAAAAGTGGAAAAGGGAATTATATGCTTCTGCTTTTTTAGTTGACTTAAATGCTATTGAGATGAGGTGAAATGATCAGAATATTTTCCAACATGGCTCAATTAGGTGGAGTTTCAATATGACATTGTAGGATCAGAAAAAAGTTAAAATCCAACTCTCATTAAGTTATGTGTAGTAGTAGTAATTGTAGTGTTGTAGATTGTCAACCGAATGATGTAGTCTAAACTGCTTCTGAATGTATTCAATGCTGTCTTGATCAATGTGTTTCATAGTTCACTGTATCTGAATGTATTTCACTTCTCTCTCTTCATAATGCCATGGCCTTTCCTTTGGGTTTGCTGGTAAAGCTAAACTTGTCTATTATAATGCTATCAGTGTTCCTTTGGATTTTCCGGCCTTTCAGAGGGCAGCACAATGTTAACACAGAGACAGGAAGGGTGAATAGTTCAGCAATAGCACCTACAGTTCATGCAGCTCTGCTATACAATTGCTTCCTGTATTCTAATTTATGCAAGAAATGGGAAATATTGCTTCTTCTGCCACTCAAAATACCAATCAGACTTAGGGTAGTTTTCATTGTGTAGAAAGGAAAATAATAGACTAAAAATGCCAACAGCTGTTCCATCATATTCTGGTTATTTAAAAGTTGGTTTTTTTCTGTTTTCTTAATGATTATGTAAATAATGGTTTCTATTGTGTAAATAAACTCTGTGAAATACCAAGTGAATGTGTTTAAGTATCTAAGAATTTACCCATACAGGCCATGTTTTAAGGCTGATCTTTAGTGCTTAGCACTTTCTTTTACTGTGCACCCAATGAAAGCATGGGCTGTGACTAGTGCTGCATGATTAAACACACTTGCAATCTTGATGTCAGCATGTATGATTATTTACCACAAAAAGCTGGAATTTAAATAAATCAGCATTGTGTGTGAGAAAGATAACATATTTTATAATTTTTTTAACATCCATTATCTGTTCATTGTCTAAACTCATGACGTGTTGACCAATCAGTCTCTGTATAGACAGTAAATCCTGTGCTCAGCTGTACCTTCATTGAGGAGACTAAACCTGTATGATGTGAGCTTCCTGTAAAGCTTCATTGCAACAAAGTACATTGTTAAAAGACGCCTTACAAATAACATTGAATTGAAGTCCAGATTATTCCCTACAAAAACTATTTTCTCAACCTATGTGACCTGCTCTAATGTCTGAACACACATTTACTCATAGGGCTCTAATCCATAACTGCTTGTATTGTTCGACACAAAACAAAAGCTGTCTATATAAATACAGTAGTTAGCAGTGTATCTCACTGCCACTGGGTGGCACTGTTCTTAGTTTTTCCACTCAAAAAGTTTAGTTCTGTACAGAGAGAAGGCAGGTTAAACTGCCAGGTAACACGTGATGGTTTTCAGCTGTGCCTTGTCAGCTGTGAGTGATTCACTGCATATCAGCCAGAGTGTGCAACACAGTAGAAGCGTGAACTTGGACTTGAAACTTGAATGAGGCAAAAGCTTTGAAAAGCCTCTTTTCTGTGGTATGTCGTTGGTTAAGTGCCCTGAAAAGCAGGGCATAAACAAATGCATGTGCGGAGATCGGCTGAAACCACTTGCCTCCCAAGTCTTCCTCCACACCCTTACACAAGGGGTTCTACACAGTGATATTTCTTTTCCCTTGTAAATCCTTTGGCTAAACACATTTAAAAAACTGCCTTTTGCACTATTTATCTACAAGCAAACAAGTCCAAATGTTTTTTAATTTATGTTCCAAAATTATTGTCAAATTAATCTAATATTCACACATGATCAAAAATGTTGAGATTTGCAAACAAATTGGAGTGGTGCTTGAAACACCTGAGGTCAAGATCTAAGGATCTACTTGAAACTTGTCCTGAAGAAGATAGAAACCATTAGTACACTAATAGTACCCCAGATGATAGAATGATAGTATATGAGAAACAGATCACATCTGAAACACAAGTTCAATGGTCACGTACGGAGGCGGAGGTGTCAAGGCTGCTTCTGGAACTGACTCACCAGTCTTATTAATAAGGTAGCTCATGGTAGTAGCAGACGTCTATGTATTCAGAAGTCTACATAAGCATTCTGTCTGCCAGATTACAGAGGAATGCATCAAACTAATTGGAAGGAACTTCAACCTGCAGCAAGATAAAGACACAAAACACATTTCCAATACGAAAAAGGTGAGTTTTTAAAAGCACTTTTGTACGTCGCTCTGGATAAGGGTGTCTGCCAAATGACCTTAAATGTATAAATGAGACCTGCAAATCCATCACCAGGCCTTAATCCAACTAATATGCAACCAAATATTCTCATTTCTTCTCATTTTTGCTACAAACTCTGCCACAAAATGTGCCAATTTTCTACGTTGTTTGGCATAACAAAGTAAATATGAAGAAATGAAAGCTGAATTTCTGATCTGTTGGCATCTGCTGAGATTTCTTTTAACTCAAACTGAAAAAAAAAAAACCCAGATACTGTTATTTTTATATAAATTCAGTGGTTATGTTCAATTTCCTTCCACTTTTCTTGGAATGCTGTTGAAGTGATCTCTTAAGTTGTCAGATGGGGTTTAATGCACAGCATCTCCTGACCTTCTAAGTAGTGTATGTATGACTACAGTTATTCTCAGCCCTTATCAGCATATCTGGTATACAGATTTTCATTAAAAAAAGATCAAAATATCACTCAGTGATCAAGTATGACATATATATCAGTGTTCAAGTATGACATGAATATTACTATAAAACAATGCCTAATTTCTTTAAGAATGTCATCTACACACATCTTAAGTCACATTCAGTAAAGCTCACAGAGTGCACAGATGACTATAAAAGGTGCTGACTTGGTGTATGGTAGTGTAAACAGTTTGATATCTGCATGTTTCTCTGATGAAGACCTGGATTACTCACACATACAAATTCCTAATTTAGATGAAAGCTACCTACCTTTAAAAAAGCCTCTAGGTCTGACATTCCGCAAAAAAATTAAAATGCTCTATTGAAAGTATCTCTATTGAGATTCTGTAACTAGCTTTCATCTTATCTGTGCCTATGTAGATCCAACATGAACATTGAACCCTGTCTGGTTCGTGTATTGTATTGCACAAAATATTGTAATCAGTATAAAGTCCAGTTTACACTTTTCCTGGGTTTCCTGTAGTTGTTGCTTCACATTGATATATAATAGGATATCAAATTGTAAATAGGAAATGGGTTTTCAATCAATGTTTGCTTATTATACTTACAAAATTAACCTGAATGGTAGGTTTACATGGATTACTACAAACAAACAAAAAGAAACCCTAAATAATGTACATATAATCGTGTCGTGTCTTGACACAGAGCTTTGCTTCATACAACCGAATATAGCCACAGCATACATTACACATTAGCAAAAATACAAAGCCAATCATAAAGTGTTGTGGGTTAGACAGGAAAGGCAAAGCCATTGTAGAGAAGGTGCTTGTGAAAAATGTTTAATCACATTTAGATGATTCTTGGATAAATATAATATAATAAGTAAAAAATAGTAGACACAGGTGGACATTAGTGGTTATATATAAATATAAATTAATTGTTTGGTCAAATTATTGCTAGGGACAATTCAGTATTCCCTGGATATTGGTAGGGACATGTCCCTATGGTCCCTACCCAAATCGACACCCACGGCTTTACCTAATAAACACCCAACTGTGTACATAAAACATAGGTGGTTTACTTTTGTGGAAACAATATTTATGTTAGTGTTAATTTCTTGTAGCTTTAATAATGACTATTTGTATATTTGTACATTGTACTTTATCTTCTATTAAAAAGCATGTTATACAAATTCACAAATAAGTTTAAGCTTAAGCACTAAAGGTCTAATGTTTTAACAAGAAGTAAAGCAGAAATTGTTGGATCTGATCATCAATGGACTGATATTGTATCCTAAAAACCCTGATTCTATTACTTTTTTATATGCATTCTCTTTTATGTCTATTTTCACAGTAAATCATCCTACAGTGTGCCTCCTGATGTATGAAATCTTGCTTCTTGGATCCACCATTGCAAGCAATTTGCCCCACTGCTTCCCAGCCACTGTTAAAGGATGTTCACTACATAGTGTCATTTTCCAAAAAGGTACATTTAACCGCTAAAGAGGAAACGGAATGTTGGCTTGACCCCTGAATGACTCTTCTTCTTATATACAGTTAATCAGAAACAATGGTGTTAATACTGTAATAATTTCTGCTCATGGCCAGTATGATCTATATAAGGTACTCTATTGAATATCACCCCTAAGTGACCACACAAGTTTAAAGTTAACATTGACTTATAAGGAAGTCCACACACACTCTGGGGAACTCCAACTGTTATTGGTTTATTGAAAAAGTGTGAGTCACCTAAAGTAGAACATAGACACTGATGGAAGTGCAGTGTTGTGTTAAGTTTATATTGACCATTTACTGTGAGAAGGCTGTCCTCTCCAAACATAACTTTAGTTGTGACTAAACAAAATCTACAAGAGATACAAGGAACAATAATGAGATATTGAGCATTGATTTATGAGCAATTCTTATCTAAAGTCACCATATTCTTGTTTTAGTTTTAGTAGAAAATAGTGACTGATCAACACTTTACCAAATTTGGATGTTTGAATTAGAACCAAGAGTGCACAAAAAATATGATTATACATAATCACCTGCATTATTCAAATACTAAAAACAACACAGGAATACCATTGTTGAATAAGCCCTGTTGTGATATAGATGAAAGGCAAGTATCATATTGCTTGAGCATTTTAGCACCATTGAAAATAATTTTGTGACAGCTGAACATATTGAGCGAAGTTCAAAAAGACTAGAGGCTGTAAGCATAACTTAATGTACCTTAAAGAAATATTAAAGAAATTGAGATATCATGTAAAAGTTAGCTACATCATATAATCGATATATAGATAGAAGTGTACGAATAAAATGTAACTGTCATATATGTTTGATTGTTATACATTTTCTGAATCATTGGGTGTGTTAATTTTTCTAGTGATTTTAAAGTTACTGCAAATTCAAATGTTATTTTTTACTGATGCAGTACAGATGCAATGTTTCCTTAATCAAATGAAATAAATGTATAAAAATATGCATACAGTGTAATAAGGCACTGAACTTTAGTGGGTTATGTATCGTGTTGTTTGTCTATTATATTTCCATTGTTTGTATGTCTATTTTTGTTCTCAAATGAGAGAGAGAGAGAGAGAGAGAGAGAGAGAGATGAAGTGTTCATTTCCCTCTATTTTAAGTGCTGACATATTGCTTGTTTCTATTGTGAGGCTTAAAACACTATCCCCGCGCATCCCCCCCAACCAACACACACCATACACAAACACACAGACACATTCACTTTTTATGGCCACATTCTTTCCCACATGGGCCTCAGGTCTGCCCCACAGGAAAAGTGGCCCAATAATACAGCAGAGTAGGGGCCAAAAAGTGGTTGTTACTCTAAGGCTCAAGCAGTCAGAGTAAATACAACATTACAGCAGCATACATTTACATCAGTGGAGTGGAAATCTGGCAGGTGGTCCAGTGATTATTGTTGAGCATATTTGATGCCTTGGAAAGCCATTTATGGTTTAGCCTAAAATGCATTTTTTTTTTTACTGAACTGCTAGGTAATAATAAGTTACAGTTACTATACAATACTATATTTATCTAATTTACTATTTATATTTATATAAATCTATTTCCTGTAACTAAATGTTATGCCAGCTTAGTGGACCTGGGATCTGCACTCACAACTTTCTGATCAGCAGTCACCTTAACCACTAGGCTACCACATCTACAATTTTTGTTTAATGTCTATTAATAATAAAGATGCCTAGCAGTTTGTGATTCTTAAATAAGGAGTCAATATGGTCAAAGTGAGAAGGCCTTGAATGGCATTATGAAATGCAATATAAATTACAAGGTGGCTTTACTCCTGTACTCTTAGAAAGGGTGCAGTCAAGAATCATTGGACTATGTGATAAAACTTTTTTTAAAAGGTTTTTTTAAAAAACAGTTTTGCCTCTCATAGCATGATCTTATAAACAGGAATCCACAGATATACTCAAAGAGTACAGAGTATTTTGTAGTTTCCATTAAATACATGCGAAACAATCACTGTTATAAAGGATTTTGTCACACTTTAAGTAGCAATCTTACAAATGTACAGTTTTGGTTAATATTTGGCTATCATCTAAACATGATAAAATGCATGCTGGGTTTAGTAGACAATTTAGTTAAGAAAACTGTGGCTTATTAAATTTTGATGGAAATTCATGAATAATGCAACTCAGTTATTACTGGAATCTGTGCCATGTCATATTTCATTTTATTTTGTTAAATATTAATAAGCACAATGCATAAAAATATCTGTCTATTAATGCTTTATTTAGTTAAAGCTAAGAAGACTGACCAGCATGTAGCATGTGCATATGTATAAGCCTGGTCGTAAGCTTAAGCATTGACTGTGTGAGACACAAGTTCTATATTTAATACATTTTTGAAGAACAGTGTGAGCCACCTATTTGTTTTGTTGAGCCTCTGGATGGTTGCTATGGGTGTGTGTATATGTGAGTGTGTGTCTGTGTGAGTGATGACACACTGGAAACATGAATGGTCTCCTCCTTGTTGTATGTGTAATCCTGGTCTAGGAGTATTTTAAATCCCATAAGAAAGTCCAATCATGTTACTCATAACATGCATAGCAAAAATAAACAATGAGCCTGTGTTTTGTGGCCCTTCACATGAATTTTATAAATGTATATGTAGAAATTCCGTAAAATTGTAAATGTATAGCCAGTAGTGTGTAAATAACTTTTTTTTTTTTTTTTTTTTTGCTTAAAATGAACATTTCTTGTAAGATTAGTGCTCCATATATCAAAGGATGGCACCCATCAAACAAGCAAAGACACATCCATCACAGTCAAAAGATGTTTATGTTGAGTGATTAAGCAAGCTATACATGCACACTTGTAGCATTTAATGATTAACAAGCTCAGTAGTTAGTATAGTATCTTGTTATATTCTGCTGGTTTGTGAACATAAATCAGAGTGTGATGAATTTACATGCAATCAGGTAAGGGAAAGGTTGGGGTTGACCTTCTCTAAAGTGAAGTCTGCAGGGAGAGAGAGTTTGTAACAGTAATGAGTTTGTCACTTTTACTCTCCCCTCAGTCACAAATATTCTCTCCATGTCTGATGGAGGTGATAGACAGAGACAGAGAGTTCATTTTCAAAGAGGAATATGGGGATCTGTCATCTGCATGTTATGTGTACACATGACCTAGTTAACAGTAAGACTCATAACGCAATAATTATTGAAGAAATTGCTTTTAATATGTGGTGGTTAAGTTTTAATAAACTGTAGTTATGCTATAGTAAGTAAATGAGTCAAGTCTGTGATTACAGTCTGACTGGTTGCTCCCAACAGCTGTGAATTCCCCTCTTCAACAACCTACAGTCTAAAATAGAACATGTCTTAACATATAGTTGCTCAATATTGCTGTGAAATGTGTTTGAGGTACCTAGGGATCCCATAGCCACACTTCCTACTTTAGCTCCAGTTCAGTTTCTAAAACAGAGAATGAATCACTTAAATCTTTCCATGTTAATTCATGTAAGAGGGCAGATATTTCTATCATCTTTTTTCTGCTATCTCTGCATTCTTTTGAAATCATCTATCAGACTTTAGATTTCACCAGTAATGTAAATGATTTCCACTAATAACTTGTTCACTATATTAGCCCATTCATTCTCCCAATTTAGTTTGGATGCATTCCTCTGAAAGTTGCCCTACAGAATGTTTCTGTAGACCATTCTGCTGATAACATCAGAAGTTACATCATCAATAAATGTTAATAATATCCTTCCAAAATGCTTGAACAATGAGTTTGTATGTTTACTATGAAGCAAAAACAGTTAAATTACATGGCATCATATAGCAGTTTCAGTTAGAGTGGCACTTTGACTTCTTGAAAGCAAAAACAAAGTCTTTAAAGAAGGACATTTCCTTCTTGATGCCAAGACATCAAGAAGGAAGTGTCTGAAACAAACAAAGGTCATGAAATGAGTGTGTGATCATGGAATGAAAGTATGCCAAATACATTTAATATATATCAATGCCCTCTATGAGGCCTGTGTACACTCTCAAAGTGAAAAGGGCAAAATCAATGTCTTGGCCCAAAGAAAAGGATGTTATCTATGTATTGCAGGATTAGGCAGCCCTCTGACAGGATGAGAAATGGCAACGAGCAAGAACACAGCTGGTGAGTAAATGAACCCTTGACATAGGTGTGTCCAGGTGTATTGAAATTATCTGTGACAGCAAAAAGTCTTCATCAGATCACTGGCATAAATACTGAAAAAGTCACTTCAGAGATCAACAACATATGATATGGGAGACAATATTAATGATACATCTGGTACAACTGGACTAATGGGTATGACTAGATTGTTAATACATCACAGGTCTTGTGTGAAATGCTAGTCTTTAACACTGGGCTTCTTTACTGGATTAAGTGTTATATGGAGAATGGTTATGTGTAAGTACACCCTGATCTAATATAACATCAATCAAAGTTTGTATACCTTACATTCCTTTGGAGACAAGGGATACTATTTAAAGTATAGAGATGTGGGTGGTTAGTAAAGGTCAGTTGGAATCAGGACAGATCTCAGAAGCAAACACAACAAAAGAACAACAGAGATTGGATGGGATGTTTAGAACAAATTGACCATGTTTAAAATATGAAAAACAATTCATCTTACCCAGTACATTGCAACCCAACAGATTAAACTAAGAGGAGGACATGACCACAAGTTTGGGATAGATAACGATTTTAGGGTCACATAATCATAGTCCAATGCAGGGTCCCCATTGTTAGAAGACAAGCTTAGCTGAGTTAAGATCATTGTCTTCAAAAGACCAATTTCCAGCATAAGGATGCCATTGTTTTTCTCTCCCTCTTTACATCTGACAAAATTATATATGAAATGTTGTGCCAAAATGTCATAACAACAATTAGACTATATTGTGTAGATGCTCTAGAACAGGGGTGTCAAACTCAGTTCCTGGAGGACCAGAGCCCTGCAGAATTTAGATGCAACACTAATTAAACACACCTGATACAACTAATCAAGTCATTCAGGCTTAACTGAAAACTGCATAGTATTTGTGTTGGAACAGGGTTGGAACTAAACTCTGCAGGGCTCTGGCCCTCCAGGAACTGAGTTGACACCCCTGCTCTAGAACATCTACTTAGCAGCTACACTCACAATTAAGTCAATTATTAAAAACTTCCCTGGGTAGAACATCCCCCCCCTCCCCCTTTTTCCCATCCCATACCGCACCTTTGGCCTAATTAACAAGTCTATTTTGTTAGATTTTATTTTGGGTTAAACTTTCGAAATCAAAACCCATATATTCGTATTATATGTTTTATATAATTATGTTTATGTTTATATCTTCCTCATGCTCAAACAAAAAAAGTACATTTATTAATTACACTAACGTAACGAATTGTATTTAATGTGACGTGTGTGTTTTAAATATATTTATTATTTATTTTGTGATTTTCCACGCCCTATAAACATCTGCCTCACAGAAATCTAACTGTGCGTTTGAGAGGCTCTCTTATAGCTCCGCCCATACGCATCTTATCACGACTCCCCCAATATTTGAACAATTAAGAGAGAAACAGGACGATACAACAAGAAGGTAGAGCGGGAGTGATCTACAGCTGAAATAGAGAGTTTGAACATCAAGGGGCGCTTTAAGGAACGCGCGAAAATACACGAGTTTTGCCTAGATTCTGGCAGTTTTACCAACTGAGGAGGACGCCATTTGACTCGTCACCTTTGTTGAGAAGAAACGGGCGAGTTTATTTTGTTAGGTGGACTGACACCTCGAGTATCATGAGTTCCAAAAGGCACCGCTCAACCACGTTGGTAACTTTGTTTCACATGGGCTGCTCACTTTTAATCACATGCATTTTTCATTTGACCGTCGCGTTCAACTTGGATGTACAAAATCCGTCAATATATACCGGACCAGCAGGCAGCTATTTTGGTTATTCTGTGGAGTTTTATATGGCACAGTCAGCACGGTAAGTTCAGATTCTTCAGGAACAATTTTAATTTTGTTAAATGCTTTTTGTTTAATGTTTTAATGAGGCTGTGAGGAATTGGCAGACTGCACATTGATACGGTTTAGGACAAAGAAAATGTAAATCTTTACATTTGTTAAAATCTAGATCTGTACATTCCTATATTATGTTCTCATCGTGGTAGCCTTGAAACGTCTAAACAATAAAATAGTTTACGAATGCTTAGAACCTAACGGTGAAGCCTCAGTAAACACACCTCAGCAGGGGCGATATGCACCACAGAAGTGTCTCCAATTGTGGTTTTGAATCCAAGCTCTATATGTGAAAATCCGTATAGATTAAATCTTGTTTGTTTTAATAGCTTGAAGTCAAGTTCTGTTTGTTCAGAGTGATGCTAAGTGCTGAATTGTTCATATGCCGTCATATGGACTCTTGACTATGTAAAACTTCTCATAAAACTCTGTAATAACCGTATGATATGTCAAGCCATATTTAGTACAGATTTCAAGTCATATTTATTACATGGGGAGCGGGGGAAGGTTTGACGTCAACGGGTGGAAAAAAAATCGGCTCTTGAAAAGGGAATTAGGGGTGCTTCTGTAATTGCCCATGACTGTACGTACTTATTCATCGAGAAGCAGGATATAGTCCACATTTCCACAAAAAAGGATACTGGCGACAATGGAGATGTTATTGGAACTTTTAACTGCTTTTTGAAAATAAACTGTAAAATCACATATCTCTCATGTATGAGTGTAGTTTGATTTTAGAATTGTCCTGCATTCTATCACACAGCTCGGTCAGTGTCCTTCTTTGCAAGACGGACTGTGACGCCTTGGCGCCAGTGTGACTCATATATAATAATGAGTAAGACCCTAAGCACTTTTTTTTTCCCCACATTTTAGCAACTTAAATACGTAATGCCTTCTTTGGTGTTTCCTGTGAAATTCCTGTGTGTTTTTTTTAAATATAAAACGGCAAGGGTGCCTGCTCTTTGGCTACTTTCTTTCTGTGGCTATTACTAGGTGTTTGGATGAAAAAATATTTTTGAAAAAAAGATTAGAAACTTTGGTTCTCTAAAATGAACTGATCTAATTCATCAGGTTACGATTGGTTCTGAGTCAAAGGACTTATGATGAGTGAATTTCAATTTAATGTATTAGTTCATTAACAATAAACTGTGTGTGTTTCGTCCATGAGAGTTCAGAGTGTATATTACATAAAATTCTTGCTGCCCTCTGCTAATGTAATTTTACATGGTTTTTAAACCCTTCACCCATATTTCAGGCCATGCAAACCCCCACCCAGTCCATTTCAGTCTCATGAGCTATGAAGTCACAGCAGAAAGAGCAGCTGCTCTCACTACCATTACTCCATATAAACTTAAACTTATTCATAGGGCATTATGGTCAAGGGGTTTTACTGGGATTTAGAAGAATATTCAGTGTAACAGTTTTTTGTACACATGTTGGAAGCCTAGATTCTTGACATTAATACAACTTGAATCTATCTGTATATCAAACAGTTGTTTAACCCCAAATAAAGTCAAATTTTCTTAACATCTTCCTGGTTTGACCAGCAAAGAGCTTAATGGAGCACTACAGTGACATCACCAAGAACAGGATGTGCCTCAACAATTAAAAAAAGGACATGACAAAAACATACCAGGGAGGCAGCCAAGAAACCTACAGCATTGTTAAAGGAGCTGCAAGAATATCTGACAAGTCTTGTTTACTCTCTGCATATGGCAACAACCTCTCATATTCTTCATGTCTGTGATATGGGGTAGGATGGTTAAATGGAAGCCATTTTGGAAGCCACAAAAATGATCCATTTCAGCTAAATCACCAAAACCACATGGCTGAATGTGTTGCTAATACCAAATGTTATTGCACATGCTACCAATTTTCACTATTGGTGGCAGCATAAGCATTTATTTATTTATTTTTTAAAGTGGAAGTGGGGTTTTTTATCAAGGTGGAGGGATTAATTAATAGCTGCTAATACCAGGCGATGGTCTTACAATTTGATGACTCTAGAGTGGGGAAATGAGTGGGGAAATGACTGCCAAGTCAAGATGTGCCATACTAATTAGTAAAACCCCATTTTCATGGTGTTTAATTTTATATTTTTTTCTATTGTTGCGGAGTAAATACTTTTAATTGAACAAGAAGATTTAGTGGCTGTGTCTTTTTGGACTCTGTGTTGTGGTTGTTGGGAGTTTTCATACATACAGAAAGTGGAATTGTTCCAACCATTACCAAGTGAATTTAGTCTCTGCAATGCAAAACCAGCTCTAGACTATTCTTTTACTTTCTTTTGCACCATGTCTATTTTCAAACCATTTACCAAATCCCAAATCTTTGCAATAGTATGGGACATGTATTGTCAGTTTTTTTTCATCATAAGTCTATGCTTATTCTTTACAGCTAAACATGTGTTTAGATGTTAGTGATGAAATCTTGTTTACGAAAAATACTTAAGGTACTCAGTACAAATTCACATCCCTACTTTAAGGCATTAGGAAAAAGTCATTCATTATGTGTAGGAGTAGCACATTCCACTCTGTCTACATAGCATGTAGATAAGGAGGGAGAGCGCTTCAGCAGCAGTAAGTCAGAGATCAGGGTCTAAACATTGGAATACAAAAAATAGGATTCTCATTGGACATCTCATTTATTTATTTATAT